>VXBJ01004294.1:110988-122553 GCA_013400055.1 Nycticryphes semicollaris
ACAAAACAAAACCCCCAGATCTTTTGTTCGGTCTTGTGGCTTTGAACCAGTAGTCTGTTTGGGACTTGCTTTGATTTTTATTTTATTTTTTTTTTTTTAAACTCTATGTACTGAGAACTCAACAGCAGACAAGGGAGCTCATGGGAGCTTTTTGATTATTTATTTTTACAGGTATACTCCTTCAGTGTCGATTCATCGACGTTCGGTAGATTCATCAGCACCTTTTAGTCTATGTGAGTATGTCAATGTTTTAGTCTTCTACTGGAAAAGGGGTTTACCTGCACTGGGTGCAGATTGGTAGCTTCAATAAAGGAGTAGATTTGAGACCTTGAAATAAAAATACCTTCTTGTGAAGCTTTGGGAGTGCAGAAAACTCCCCAGGCTGCACGGTTTGTATCGACAGGCAATGACATCTCCAACCCATTCTGTCATTAGCTTTTGATATACCTATTTATGACCTAATTCATCTTTTGCAATGAAGATAAAGGTGGAGTTATAACAAGAAGTAAAATAAAAGGAAAATACAGTTTCAATATTTGTCCTAACCCAAAGGATGTAGTTGTAGGGGCAGGTATGGAATTACTGCCAGGTGTGGGAGAGGGTGTTTGAAGGAGGAAGCAGCCCCGTGAGCTACCAAGGGGCTCCAGTAGAGTGCAGACACACTCATGCTGGAGCAGAAGATACTGATAATCCTTGCAGAGCTGATGATCTGAACTTTTTTTTTTTGTTCTTACTCCAAATCAAGATTGTCAATAAGTTTTTAAGCTGGAAATTTAATGGCTTTTTTTTTTTTAATGCTGGATAGGCCTGCTGTACTACCAATGAGGGTGAGAATTATGGGGGCCCACCAGATTAGCTCTTTGAATAAACCACATGGTTCATACAGGGAGGAATCCCGTTTGGGGCTGAAGATTCTACAGCTGTTTTCATGGACCATTATGAAACCAGAATGGTGTGTGTTTTTTTTCTCAGAATACCTGCACCACTTACAGTTCTGTAATAAGCGTGATAAGAGATAATGAGGGTGGTGAGACCCTGGCCCGGGTTGCCCAGAGAAGCTGTGGCTGTCCCATCCCTGGAGGGGGTCAAGGGCAGGTTGGAGGGGACTTGGAGCAACCTGGTGTGGTGAGAGCTAGATGTTCCTCAAGGTTCCTTCCCACCCAAAACATTCTGTGATTCTATGATAATAATTGAATCTTAATTTCCTGGCTGTAGGAGGTGCTGAGAGCCAGGACACAATTGTCTCTGTACATTCATGTCAGTTAGAATTGCAGTGAAATTTGGAATGAATCAGTTGGAGATGAAGAGATTTGGATTTCTTCTGGTTGACTGTATGTTGAAATTCCTGTCTTGTGTGAGGAGAAATTTTCTGCCAGATTACAGCTGACTATACTGGTAGTACAGTGTGGCAGGAGTCCCACAGTGTGGTTTTTAACTTTGCAGAGTAGTGTGTGGTCGGTATATTCATTGTCTGAAAAAAAAAGACTAGCAATGAAGCAGCATAATCTAATGTTATGTAGGACATGACATGAGGAATTACAGGAAGACTTTGTGCATGACTGAATAGGTCATGTACAAATGCAAAACCTGGGACGCAACTGTCGTAGCTTTTTCACACTGTGAGGAGCTGTCACTGCTCGGGAGTGAAATTTTGGAGTTTATGGTAGTGCTGAGCAGTAGCTTATCAAATCTTAGACATTAAGAACAAAAAAGACAGGAAACATTACGTGTCTGTTCTGTATAATGGCAGTGAATTCCCTGTGTTGGGAATACTGGAGGTGTGTAGTTCTCTGTGCCTCTTGTCTTGGAGACGACGCGGCAGGACTTGGAAGGGGCCCGAGGCTGGTGGCAGCGATGATCAAAAGCAGAATATGGCTTCCTGAGCGTGAACAACCGAGTGGGCTGGCACTCCTCAGCCTGGGAGAGATGATTTAAAGCAGACAGGGGGTGTTTACAGAATGTGAAGTGGCACGAAGCATCCAGATGGGACCTGGCTGCTCTCTCTCTCTCCCAGTGCTACAGGAGCTGAGGGTTGCAAGTGCAGCTTCGAGGAGCTTGAGAGCAAACGTGAGGAGGTGCTGATTCTCACTATAGGTGTAGCTCTGTGGGAGTCTTGCTCAAGGAAGGATGCAGTGGCTGTGAAAAGCTAAAGGAGGGGCTGAGAAAGTGAGAGATGTTTTGCGAGTTACCGAAGGATGAATAATGTCAGGTGTAGGATGTTCACGGGCCTGGCCACCGAAGCAGAGGGACTTGCAAAGAGAGAGAATATTCTGTACGAGCTTTTCTCCTCAGTGTTTGCTTACAGGTATGGTTGGAGACAGGAGACCTGCGGAATAGGCCTGAGTGTGCTTATTGCCAGGTAGTACCTTTTTGATAGATTTATCACTATGGCACGCCTTTCTTCTCTGAGTGGGCTTCGTTATGCTGGAGTTGTCCCTGCCGCCTGGGTAAACTGGTCTGTGCTCCCTCTGTGGGCAGCAGAAGGGAACAGCCAGGACGAGTTACCTTTCAGGGATGCCTGTTGCCCTCTGGCCACTGAGAACAGGCAGATTTTTCTTGCTGGCTTGTATGTCCTCTGGCCGGTGGCCAAAAGCCATTCGGGGTGCTGGGGCATTTGGTTTGATCTGTCCCTGGCGTGGAGCTGGAGGAAGCTGCAAGGCGAATGGAGTGACTGAAGAAGTTCTTGGATGTTGTACTCATCTGAGAAACCCATTTCTTGAGGGATGTGCTTTTTCTTCCCTAATATAACATGTTTCAGTCCTCGATAAATTTCTCTGGGTTTTGCTTTAATGAATCGGCTTTGACTTTCTAGTGAATTTCAGAGAAATGCTTCTAGACTGTAGCACGTTATCTGCTTCTTTTGAACACTAAGGTGCATTTATTTAACAATATTCCAGATGTAAGTATTTCTAGGAAGTCAAAATCAACAAAACTTTTTCTTTTTTATTCTTTTCTTCCCCATTGCAAGCATATCTATTTTGAATCAGTGTCTGTCATACTAGGAAGAACATTGGATTTTGCATGTTTTAATGAGGTCTTGTACCTCACTTTAGAAATTTGTAACATACCCTATTTTGGAGGTCCCTTGAACTGAGCACCATGTGGAATGCAGTAATTAGGTATTTTTATTATAAACAATCTCATTATCCACTATTTAAAGACAGACATCAAGAAACTAAATCTGGGAATTGTCTGCTTTGCGAGTCAAAGCCAACTCTTTTTGAATACGTTCTGCTGTTAATCTTTTGGATTTTCTGTTGGAATTCTGTATGCAGGGTAATTACAGCTATGAACAACAAACACCTGCAAGTGACTGTGAGAGCGAGGAGTGCCCCCGGCCAGCACCTCACCAGCCATTCCTGCCGCCCACCAATGCAAGCGCAACTGGAACCCAGCATCCACATCTTCTGTGGGGGTATGCTTTATGTTAAAGTTCTCACAGTACAGGTAGTTGGTTCTCAAATAAGACATTTCAAAAACCTAAAGCCACTACTTCCTGTAATTACAGAAGGAGATGAGCTTCCTGCTCAGAATCTCTTCCTGGAGAAGCCTCTCTCTGCTAACAGATCTTTCTCTTATAGTTTCTTCAGTATGAAATGATTGCTGAGAATTGTACCTTCTTGCTCAAATACCTGTTTCATGGAATCACAGAATCTCAGGGATTGGAAGGGACCTTGAAAGATCATCCAGTCCAGTCCCCCTGCCCCTCAGTCTCCTCTTCTCCAAGCTCAAGAGACCCAGCTCCCTCAGCCTTTCCTCCTGTGGGAGATGCTCCCTCCCTTCATCATCTTTGTAGCCCTGCCCTGGACTCTCTCCAGCAGTTCCCTGTCCTTCTGGAACTGAGGGGCCCAGAACTGGACACACAATACTCCAGATGGGGTCTCACCAGGGCAGAGGAGAGGGGAGGAGAACCTCTCTCCACCTACTGACCACAGCCCTTCTAATACACCCCAGGATGCCATTGGCCTTCTTGGCCACCAGGGCACAGAGCTGGCTCATGGGCATCCTGCTGCCCACCAGGACCCCCAGGTCCCTTTCCCCTACGCGGCACTCCAGCAGTTCAGTTCCCAACCCATACTGGTACCTGGGGTTGTTCTTGCCCAGATGCCAGACTCTCCACTTGCCCTTGTTAGAGTTCATTAAATTTCTCCCCACCCAACTCTCCAGCCTGTCCAGGTCTCCCTGGATGGCAGCACGGCCTTCTGGTGTGTCAGCCACTGCTCCCAGTTTGGTGTCATCAGCAAACTTGCTGACAGTGCACTCTATTCCCTCATCCAAGTCGCTGATGAATATATTGAATAGTACTGGGCCCAGTACCGATCCCTGAGGGAGAGGGGAGGCTCAGCGGGGCTGGTGGGGTGGGAGATGCAGGCAGGGTGGGAGCTTGGAGGCCGCAAGAGAAAGGTCAATGAGCGTTGTGGGGGTAGGTGTACACCCCCACAGCCATTACTCTGGCATTGGCCATGGTTGGCAGCCCTGGACCCCTCTGTGCCCAGTCCTGAGGGTGCCCCCTGCCCTGCTCTGGGTGCTCCCCACAGCAGCTGTGCCCTCACCCCAGCCTTAGAAATCCCCCAGCAGCCAGCACTTCTGCCCTGACCCCAGCCCAGCTGTCTCTCTGCCTACCCCACTCACCTGCCCCGAGCCAAATTGCAGCAACATGCTGCCAGCTGGTACCCCTGGTGGCACCCCTCAGTGACTTGTCCTCTGTGCTGTCACAGGTGTCACAGCGACGCCATGGCCGTTGCCCCTGACTCTTCAGCTCCTGCAATTGGCAAAGCACAGCAGGAAAGAGCTCCTGGGACCCCAAAACCTCCCCAGAAAGGACAGCAGAGGTGGCACAAGGGTATCCCAGTCTTGAACAGGGAGCTCTATGCCTGGCTGAGCCTGGTGCTTGGGCTGCTGGCTCCTTCTGTGGCACCAGCAGAAAGGAGACTTTGGGGAGAAGTTCTTCCTCCTACTTTCAGATGTGCGTGTAACACACACACTCACACCTGCTACTGCAGCCTGTGTTGGAAAACCACGGGGAACCTGCTCTGGGTGGACCTGCTTTTTCAGGGGAGTTGGAGGAGATGATCTCCAGAGGTCCCTTCCAACCCCACAGCATTCTGTGATTCTGTCTTGTATTCGTCAGGATTTTTTTCAGCAAGTAAATACTAGTTTCAGTGCTGTGCCAGGTGATGAAATGTTTAAATTGTTTAAATTCCTGAAAATGTCACTTGGCTTGTGGTTACGAAATTCTACATTAAGATTTGAAATCTAAATCGAATCTTCAGGTATGGCATTTCCAGTGAGATCAGGTTTTGTTCTTTCCAGTCTCACTGTAAGCAAAAGCAGATAAAAAGAGGGGAAAAAGGAAAAGAGGCAAGTGCCAGCATGATTTATGCCCAGAAAAAGCCCATGATGGCAGAGGCAGGTGATTGATTAAACAGTGGGGAGGAGGTGGGTGCTGCAGGAAGTTGATCTGCAAAGGGACATAAAAAGCTATAAGCAATCATTTGCTAGAAGACAAATGCTATTTCTTACAAGCTTTAATATGAAGTCACATCCCTTGCGATGACAAATACTGTCTTGATACCGTGTGTGAATGAAACATGTTTTAGTTACATTTCTGTGTGGGGTTTCTCAGTGGAGTCTCGCTAGCGCCCTTTGCAGCTTAAAAGGACGTTGGTTTCCTTCCTGTCTTAAAAAACATCGTAATGTGACTGTGAGCATTTCAAAGAGCTGCTGTATGCTCCTCGAAGGGTTGGCAAGATCTTAATATGGAGTAAACGTGTGCACCTTGTTAAAGTACACCCTGGTAAAATATTCCTAAATGCAAACCAGTCATTACTATCCTGGGTAGTTGTCCTGAACAACCTGGTTTATGTCTCAGGCTGCAAATGATGAAGGGGAAAAAAACCATCCAATTTCATTGTAAGTTCTGAGTGTGGTTTCAGTGGGTTTGTGTTGAGTATTCAGAGAGCAGCGCTGGAATCCTAATCCAAAATGAAAAACATACCAGGAGGTTGGGAAAAAAGTTCTACTCTTGCATTGGCCCATAAAACGGCAGCAGGTGAGTGATGGGAAAATGCCAGTGAATAACAGAACCATCCATGGAGGCCCACCAAGACTTAGTCTAAATGACAGAGGTGAAGTATTCTGTGTGCTTTTGAGGGAGATTTTCTCCTATGATGACTGCAGTTAAGAGGATTACCAGGCAGCTGTAAAATCCTGCATGCACCCAGTTGTCTTAGTTCTTTCACATTTTTGGAAAGAAGCTCTGAACTGAGCTCTTCGTTCCCCTGACGTTGACCCCAGGAAGCTCTGTTTGGTGTCAAGTGCAGGTCAAAGGGTTGGTTTGTTTGTGTCTGGTTGGGGATGGAGTGTGGGTCTGTTTGATGGTAAAGTGGCAAAATAATTTCTTACTTGGCTATTTAAATGCTAAAAATGATCACAGAAGCTGGTATGTTCACAGGCCTGTGTCATGACAATCTAGAAAATGATTTTCGAGCACTAAAAACCCAAGGCAGGGTCCCAGAAATGCCTGAGTGTCTAGAGAAGCAGCAAGGTTTGGTTACAGGGAAAGGATATCTGTTTGCTTTTTGCTTCTAACGTGTCACTTGTACCCTCTCCATAGCCAATGGGATGTTTTGTAAAAAAGACTTGGAGCAGGGCATCCAGCCTGTGAAATCCTGGCAGGGGATTACAGAATCGGGCAACTGTCAGAGTTGGAAGGGACCTCTAGAGCTGATCCAGTCCCACTCCCCTGCTAAAGCAGGGTTGCCCAGAGCACATCACTCAGGGCTGCATCCAGGTGAGGCTTGAAGGTTTCCAGAGAAGGGGATTCCACACCCTCCCTGGGCGGCCTCTGCCAGGGCTCCAGCACCCTGAAGAAATTTTTCCTCATCTTTGAATGGAACTTCCTGTGTCCCAGCTTGTGCCCGTTGCCCCTTGTCCTGTCACTGGGAACCACTGAGAAGAGTCTGGTTCCATCCTCCTTCAACCCACCCTTTAGGTACTTGTGAGCATTAATAAGGTCTCCCCTCAGCCTTCTCTTCTCCAGGCTCAAGAGTCCCAGCTCTCTCAGCCTTTCCCCGTCAGGGAATCCCTCCATCAGCTTTGTTGCCCTGCGCTGGTGTCATGATTTAGCCTCAGATGGCAACAAAGAGTGGAACCACGCATGAACCATGTGAACCATGTGGCAGCTGCTCTCTCTGTGTGACAGTAACACAGATAAAGGAGTATAAAAACACGATTACTGACCACACTCCAGACCATCCCCTACCTCGATCCCCCTCCACTTCCTGGCCTGCTCCAGGCTACCCCCTGGGCACGGCTCACAGGGGATGGAATACCTGTGCCCCTGATAAAGCCAGGGGAGAATTAACCCTATCCCTCCTTGAACCAGGACAGCTGGACTCTCTTTAGTAGTTCCCTGTCTCTCTTGAACTGGGGAGTCCAGTGTTGGATGCAGGATTCCAGTTGTGGCCTCACCAGTGCAGAGCAGAGGGGGAGAATGACCTCCCTTTACCGCCCGGCCACACTCTTCCCTACACAGCCCAGGATTCTGTTGGCCCTCTTGGCCACAAGGGCACATTGCTGGCTCATGGATTACTGTCTACCAGGACCCCCAGATCTTTCTCCTCAGAAGTGCTTTCCAGCAGGCCCACCCCTAACCTATATCAGTGCCTGGAATTCTTCCTCCCCAGCTGCAGGACCCTACACTTGGGGATGTTCTGGAAGGTGTCAGGAATAGGGATGGGTGTTACTGTGTTACCTGGGAGCCCCAGGCACAGCAGCTCACACTGTGAACCTTGATTCCTCAGCCACTTGACTGTTTTCTTATGGAAGTGTGTGAAGTACAATGGTTTGACTCCTCGGCACTGTTGAGTTGCTCTGCTCAAATAACGCTGCTAGCAACGCTCTCTCCAGGAAGGAGAGGCCCGTCTGCCTTCTGACTCATAAGGAAAGGCTGAT
Source organism: Nycticryphes semicollaris (assembly GCA_013400055.1). Taxonomy (NCBI): domain Eukaryota; kingdom Metazoa; phylum Chordata; class Aves; order Charadriiformes; family Rostratulidae; genus Nycticryphes; species Nycticryphes semicollaris. Next base: position 118,945 of record VXBJ01004294.1, read on the forward strand.
ACTTTAATTTGTCAGAGATGTATTTCGAGCTCCAGGCACTCACACTTGGCTTTTACAAAGCTTGTGTTGCTTTTCTGAATGCTTGCAGTCGTTATTTATAGAAAAGCTATTCTGTAACTGTGTGTTCTTTCCAGAGAATCTAAAGCTTGATTAGTTTGTCACACTTTCTTACTTGAGGCAAAGTAAAATTCCAGGACTATTTGAACACTTTTTAAACTTTACTTTTAATACTTTACCTGCTGAGTTATGCAATTAAAGACCTGAGTGTGACATACTGATTTTTGTGATGAGTTTTCTTTCTCATACCTTGCTTTGTCAGATGAACCTGGGCTGTGGGATCCCTGCTGGGAGGGTGAGCTGGATGCTTTGGAGACCGTGAGCTGTCAGGAGTGAGACAATGTCCCAGCCCATGCACAGGCAGGAAAGAAGAGCAGTTAACAACAGCCAAGGAGGACACTCCAGTAAATGTTCCAGTGGTGTACTGGAGAGCCCCAGTGCAGTTAATGCTTTTAAACTACTGCATTTAATTTATTATTTCCATCACTAGTAACACCAGAAATTGTGTTGGTGTCGCTCACTTCTCGCTTTTTAGTAAAGGGATTGATCAAAGTGAGTGAATAGTTCAAATAAGACTCTGGTTATCTTTAAATGTAATACTACTTGTTTTAAATATTTCTATCTGCCATTCAGTATTCTGTCATGTTTTTTATTGCCATGTGGAAAAACATAGAGCTTATTGTAGGACATGAAATTGTACAGCGCATAACTCCAACCCTTTTCCATTCTGTTTGTTTAGTCATTTGGTGTGCAATGGGAAAGGTCATTTGCATGTAATTACTTCTTTTTCACTGACATTTAAAATTTGCCTGACTTCACTGTTTCTTTGCAATGAAAGAATTGACCTTCTTCACCAATATTGGATAAGCAAACTTTAAAATCCTACCATTATTCATGTTAAATATGATAAAAAAGAGTAGAGTATGAGTCTATTAAATTAAATTCGAATTGCCATAGCCGGTCTTGCCTGGAAGATCTCTGGCTCAGTGCAGAAGTTTGATTAAGGAGACTTCAGCTTGGACACCAATTTCTTGATTTCTTATTTTCAAGGTAGCTGGTCACCTTTGCTTCAGGTGAGTGTTTGCAATGCAAGTTTAATTGTTATGTGTGGTGTAGCAGTGGTGATGACCTTCTGAATAACTTTAAATTCCATCTTCCCTAGAGTGTGTGGGAAGGATTGCAGATTCAGATTCCTGTGTGTTTCCTGCATACAACTGCCTTCACTTCAGTCGTGTTGTTACCATTTTATCTTCTCCTTCTCCTAGCAGAATTTTTTAAAAAAGCTGACTTTTCATTTAAAAATAAATAAATAAATAAACAAGGGACTTGGCATGGGCCCCTTGCCATCTCCAAAATATACATTTAACTCATGCAGCAAAAAAAAGAAGAGACATAGTTGGAAGAGCAGAGGGTGAAGGAGGTGGGGAAAAAAACCCACAACCCCTCCTCCAAAAAAAGACGCTGCCTAACAACGTTACTGCACGTATGAAATAATAGTCATAGATTCCTATTTTTATAAATAAAGAGGTCTTGGTTTAGTCTGATGTCTTGCATTTTGAATAACTTTTCCTTGAAATAGTGCACTGTGGGCAGTTCTCAGTTGTGCTGTAATCACTACAGAAGCCACACTGTTGTGTAACGGGGAAGTTGCCTGTAGCAACAGTTCCTTACCTTCTATTATGTCTCCTTCTCCTCCCACTCCCATGCTCTAGAAGAAACTCTTCCACAGCAAAGCGGGTAGACAGATACTATGAAGATAATAATTATTATTATTATTATCTCTATTGTATAATATATAATTAATATACATTATATAATAATAATTATTATTGTTATTAGACCCTCTGCTGGGTCTCTTTAGCTTGGAGAAGAGGAGACTGAGGGGTGACCTCCTGAATGTTTATAAATATGGAAAGGGTGAGTGTCAGGAGGATGGAGCCAGGCTCTTCTCAGTGACAGGCAGTGATAGGACAAGGGGCAATGGGTACAAGCTGGAACAGAGGAGGTTCCACTTAAATATGAGGAAGAACTTCTTCAGGGTGAGGGTGAGGGAACACTGGAAGGGGCTGCCCAGAGAGGTTGTGGAGTCTCCTTCTCTGGAGACATTCAAACCCACCTGGACACGTTCCTGTGTGACCTGCTCTGGGTGTTCCTGCTCCAGCAGGGGATTGGACTGGATGATCTTTCAAGGTCCCTTCCAATCCCTGAGATTCTGTGGTTCTGTAAATATAACAACAACAACAATAATAATAATACAACGAAACCCCCCACCCTCTGGTATTGCATGTATTCTTTATATATTTTCTTTATTCCTTTAGATTTCTACCCTCAAACTGGAGGCAGCTTCTGGCGTGGCCTGAAATGGCTGGTTCTAGCAAAGTTGGCCAAGTCAATGTGTGAAGGACGGGCTGTAACATGGCCTTGGATGTAACGGTACCTGAAAATGAAGACAATGCAGAAAACCAGAGGTGAGCCCTGCAGCTGCTGTTGTAGGTGATTCTGGCAGTCAGCTGGGGGACTGTCGCTGCCTTCAGCCTCATAAACACATTCTTCATTTAAACTTACATTTCAAACCACTTTTTACGTTCCTTCAGGTTTTTTGGGAGTGTTTTGAACAACAGTTGTTCAGAGCTCAGTGAAAAACATTATTTCTATATTGTTTATTGCCAAATAAAGCTGTTTCTTTTTCAAGTAATTTTTTTTTAGAAGGTGTGTGTAAAGCAAATTCAGTTTAAATATTCTGGGTTAAATGTTATAAGCCATACTAATCTATATCTTTGAAGAGGGATGCATTTCAGCACTTCCATAGATGTTTAGACCATAACCTTACACCGAAGCCTTGACTCTGAGCTTCCTTTTGCCATAGTTATCCTCATCTGTTTCTGGTAAATCGGAAAGATGGGGAAGTGTTGAAATATTGTGCGCAATTTCGAGCCTTTTACCTTAGATAAAAAGAGGGTGAAACGGTGCATCCGCTCCAAAAAGCTTCCCTCAGTAGAAATTAGGAAGTAAAACCATTAGATGCTGCTGCAAGCGCTGCCCCAGATGAAAGGTAAGTTACTGTGCCCAGTCCTGAAGGGTTGAACTGCTGCAGCCATCCCTGCTCGGGGTTAGGGAAAGGGGTGTATGTAGAGACATGACCCCAGAGGTGGGAGGTGACTCCAAGTGCTGCAAGTCACCCCAGAACAGTGACAAACAGTGTCATTGGGTCAATCTATAAATCTGTGTTATGAAGATGCTGGGAGGGCTGGAGCCCCTCTGCAGATGAGACCAGGCTGAGTGGTGCAGTTCATTCACCTGGGAGGCAGGATGCCATCCAGAGGGACCTGGTCAGGCTGGAAGAGTCAGCCCACGTGAACCTCATGAAGCTTAACCAGACCAAGTGCAAGGTCCTGCACCTGGGGGATGAATGGATTGAGATTCCTCTGCAGAGAAGGACTTGGGTATAGGTGGTTGACAAACTGGACATGTCCCAGCAACAGGCACTGGTAGCTCAGAACCCCCCCGCATCCTGGGCTGCATCCCCAGCAGTGTGGCCAGCAGGGCAAGGGG
>VXBJ01004294.1:122632-184014 GCA_013400055.1 Nycticryphes semicollaris
AAGGCCAGGTTGGAGGGGGCTTGGAGCAACCTGGTGTGGTGGGAAGTGTCCCTGCCCAGGGCAGGGGGTTGGCGCTCGATGGTCTTTAAGCTCAGTTCAAACCCAAACATTCTGTGGTTCTATGAAAAGGGATGTATAACTCAGTGATGTTCTCTTTAAACGCTGAGGGGTGGATGTTGAAGACCAAATCTGGTGTCCTCTGCTGCCCTTTTGAGCAGGAGGAAGTGAGCAGCCCCACAGAACAGCTTGGCTTGCTCCAGGTCTGCCTCTGAAAACAGGTCAGCTGGGTTGCACTCCAGAGGTGCCTGTTTTTCCTTTGGCTTCAGAGAGAGCCAGAAGGGATCTGGATGTTTGACTTCACATGCTAAAAGGTAGTAAGAATCCTCCCTGAGCTGTTGTGGAGGCAAGGTTGGGAAGAGTTGTCCGCTTTTGTGATCATCCTGGAGGAGGCTGAGGGGAGACCTTCTCACTCTCTCCACCTCCCTGAAAGGAGGTTGTAGCCGGGGTGGGGGCAGTCTCTTCTCCCAGGTCACAGGTGATGGGACAAGAGGAAACAGCCTCAAGTTGCAGCAGGGGAGGTTCATGTTGGATATTAGGAACAATTTTTACACTGAAAGGGTTATTAAGCCTTGGAATGGGCTGCCCAGGGCAGTGGTTGAGGCACCATCCCTGGAGGGATTTAAAAGACGGGTTGACACAGTGCTTGGTGATGTGGTTTAGTGATGGGTTGTTGGTTTTTGTTTTCTGGTTTTGGTGTTGTTTTTTTTTTATTTTACGAGAGTTAGGTTGGTGCTTGGACTAGATGATCTCAAAGGTCCTTTCCAACCCAGACCATTCTATGATTCTATGAATGCCTCCTTCCTGCTCCAGCTTGGATCAATTCCTTCATCCTACCGGGAATGGTACTGCTCAACAGTTTGTTCTGTAGGACACTGCCTTTGTGACTGCCAGCCTGGCTCTCCCTGATCCAAGGGAGAGATGGCAGGAGGGAGCTGACAAGTGGCCAAGGCCTCAGCCTCTAATGTGAGAAAAAGACATTTCCCACACGATTGCACGTTTACACAGAACCTTCACAAGTGGTACAAAGACTGGATGGTTTTGGCTCACTGGAGGCTGGTTGGGAGGGACCTGGGGATCCAACTGCACAAGGCTGAACTGGGCTGTGCAGCGCAGAGATCTGCTTTGCTGCACCAGGGAACAGACAGAGTCAGTTTTGAGGATCAACGTATTAAAGACGGAGGTGCTGAGTGGGTGGTAGATACCCAGATATGTAAATGGGCAGACCATCTCTGTCACAAGCAAGTAGGAGTCTTTTCACTGGCCACCCAGCTGGACAGAGAAAGCTCAGTTCTTAAGCCCGAGTGAGTTGTTTGCTGTATGTGGTGCTGAGTTCTTTGCTCATGCCTGTAACAATGCCCGGATGTGGCAAAACCCACAAGTGTGAAGCGTCTCCATTTGGTGCAAGGTACTGGGCTGAGCCCAGGAGTGCTGATGCTGAGCCCCAGGAGTGTGGTGCAGGGCTGTGAGCACCTACATTCCCAACCTTGGACGGAGCTGGGGTGTCTAAGGATCCAGAGGATAATGCAAGGAGTCCTCTTGGGGAAACACATCCCAAGAATCCCATGAACAGACTGGCTTAAATGGCTTGGGGAAGTTGTTTATTGATGGGAAAGTAGAAACAGGAGCAGAAACTACTGACTAGTTTGCATTAGTGTTCTTTTACACTGCCCTTGCCCTTGAATTGCCTGTATTTTTTGAAGGCTTAAGCACCATTTATTAAAAACAAAACAAAACAAAAAGTACCCACAAAAAACCCACCAACCCTTGAGAAAAGTATGGTGTTTGCCTGAGACTGCAGTTTTTTTCTTTTTCACTATTTTGCTCAGAATGTTGGAAATGTTGAACATTGGTGCAAAACCTATCCCCAGTTTTCTGGCTGGGAGGATGAGCTCCGGAGAAAATTATTCCCTCCCCACTAGTTGCGGATGCAGGAGGATATAGATAAGGCACTGCCATTTGACAGGGCAGTCAGCAATTTGCAATTGCCTGTTCCAGTTTGTGATACATTTGTGTTTTCGTGCCCCAGAGAACAGCAAGGCACAGCCATGCTCTGGGATCAGCCTCCCCTTGGTCTCACAGAAGTTGGTGCTGGGACAGGATTAGACTCTGGGATAGAATCACAGACTGGTTTGGGTGGGAAGGGACCCTAAAGATCAGCGAGTTCCAATTCCCTGCCCTGGGCAGGGACACTTCCCACCACACCAGGTTGCTCCAAGCCCCCTCCAACCTGGCCTTCAACCCCTCCAGGGATGGGGCAGCCACAGCTTCTTGGGGCAACCTGAGCCAGGGTCTCACCACCCTCACACCAAACAAGTTCTGCCCCACATCTCAGCTCCATCTCCCCTCTTTTCAGTGTCAAACCCTTCCCACTCATCCTAGGGCTCCCCTCCCTCATCAAGAGTCCCTCCCCAGCTTTCCTGGAGCCCCTTTAGGGCCTGGAAGGGGCTCCAAGGTCTCCTTCTCTTCTCCAGGCTGAACCCCTCCAACTCTCTCAGCCTGTCCTCCCAGCAGAGGGGCTCCAGCCCTCCCAACATCTCTGTGGCCTCCTCTGGCCCCACTCCAACAGCTCCATGTCCTTCTCCATGTTGGTGCCCCCAAAACTGGACTCTGTACTCCAAGAACCCTGGTCCCACCACATCTTCTCCAGAGTTCCAGTTTCCCTGGAGATCTGCTGCACCACGAGTTACCTCTCCTGAGGTAACTGCTCCGATCATGGCCGTTGAGGTGCTAACAACAAATCACCTTATTAATCATAGTGGGGGATCATTAGTTTTCTGTGAGTGCTACATGGTGCTGCAGCATATATGATCTGATCATCTGAGTTCATTTCTAGCAAGGAGGTGTACTTGTGCCCTCAAAGGGTAAAAGTTGTTTTAAGTGTTGTCAAATAATGAGTCATCTCTGATTAATGTTTGACTGTTCGGGTGGCAGGCACTAGGACCTCAGGATCTGCATTGACAGCTCTTACCAGAAGTGAAATCAGGAAATAGCGCAGTAGCTCTTTCTGTGAGCGTGCCCTTGAAAATAAAGCTTCACTGCTCCATGTGAAAAAGAATTTACTCTCTAGGAATTCAGGACTCTGAGCCCAAGCTTAGCTGTGAGCTACCCTGAGACATCGTCGCCCCTGCAGCCCTGCATGGACGTTGCCAGGAGGTAAGTGCAAGGGTTTTGGTGGAGCGGCCGCGAGTGGGTGACATGTGTCATGTCTGCGCTGCCGGTGGAGAGGGATGGATGTTGTGGAGTAGTGTTAAGAACGTTGTGGTTGGTGGTGTCATCACCTGTGTTTCAGCAAAGGAGCTGTACCTGCCGTTTGTACGAGTGACCCTTAGTGCAGCCGGGTGTTTGTAGAAAGTTCTTCAGTTGGTGTTTCAAAGGTGTATGCGTGATGCATCCGGCCACAATTTCAGTGCAGAGCTGCACCCCTGCCAGTGCCCGTGTCCCCTCTCTGTGCCGTTTGGTCCCGGTGACTGCTCTGGCACTGGAAACAAGCCTGAATGCTCCAGTTCGGGGCTGGGATGGCTCCACCAAACCCGACTGTGTTTCTGTACTTCTCAACCTCATCGCAAATAGTCAAGTTAACCCATTAAAAAAGTGGTAGAACAGCTCCAAGCTGGGTGCAGATATCTCCTCCCAGGCTTTCTGCCCATGCATCCTGCTTGAGGAATGTTCATTCCAGTGATGGAAACTACATGGAACAAAACTCTCCAAGAACAAATAGTTGCTTTAGTTACAGGCAAGTGAGTGGCACCAGGAGGAAGGTGATTAACTGCCATTGCCCGCTGGTGGCTGGGTGGAGGCACTGGACGGTCTCCAGGCTCTGCCAATGGCAGGTATCCATGCAGGAGGTGTGTCGGGCACCCTGAGCCCTGGTGCCAGAAGAGAAGCTGGCTCTTGGGTGCTCAGAGCAGAAAATCCATCCCTTCCAAGCACCACAGGAGTAGGGTCAAACAAACAGTTGCTGCTTTTCAACAGAAATTACTCTCCTGGAGCAGCAGGAGCAAAAGAAGGACTAACTGTTAGAGCCACATTCATTCTTCCTGGCTCAGCCAACACGTCCCTCCTCCTACCAGCAAGGGGTATGGAGCGGACACTGTCCCTAAGCTCTGTGCCCATGATGTCCTCACCATCCTGGAAGTGAGCTAAACTGCTAAACTGCATCCAGTCATGTCAGACTATGGCTGTGCCTGTTGGGGAATGGGGGTTGAGTGGCCTTCGCATCTCCAAGTCCACCAAGATAATATGTGTGGTAGGGAGGGGGCTGCAGGACGAGAGGATGCTGTGTTCACAAATGGCTTCTGAAAAAGATGAAACTGCTGCCTGCTCATAACCTTACAAGAGCTGCAATAGTCCCGTTTTTGTTGTTGTTCTGGATAAGGAAGCATGTTACATCCTCAGATCCTCACCGTCATGGAGACAGGCTGGGGTTTGCCACCGGTGATGCAGACGAGTGACTGTGACTCATCCTCCAAAAGAGGAATAGAGCGGAGACTGTCATCTCTGCTCCAGGGAGCTGAGCAAGTCCCTGCATCTCTCCCAACCCACCAGAGACAGGGAGACGTGGTTCTGCTCTGGCTAGAGGTTTCCAAGAGGCCAACAGTGGGCTTTCTTGAGCTCGGTGCTGTCAGTGCTGAGTCCCATTGCCCTGCCCAGGCTCTCATCTTCACTGGGCACCAAGAAAACCAGAGCATGAATGAAATTGTCTCTCCCCTTCCTCAGACGTTTTTTTTCTCTGGAAGCTGACGCTTCCCTGGGTGTTTTGAGGTCTTGGAAACAGAGAGGAGTACCAAGGTGCTGGGAGAGCATCACACTATCAAGTTCTCTGGTATGAAGGAGCAAGGGGAGCACGAAGCAGCTTTGCCAACATGGGTCTTATCAGATGGTATCTTTGGCAAAGCTGAAGTGCGAGTTGTGAGCACTGAGAAATCCACCTTCCTTTAGAAAAGGAAAGGAAGCGTCTGCCGCGCAGTGATGGAGAGACATTTCAACTGCAAAATGGATCTGGAGAAAGGGTACTGAAATCAGAACAAAACTTCCAGAAACCATGACTTGAGTTTTAAGAGCTTGGTGGGTTTAGTGGGTGATGCCACGGTGTGGGGATGTACCACAGCCCAGGCAGTGTCACCAAGGGCACAGGTTTGGTGTCAATGCCCCAGAGGGTGGGTTGTCCCCCCTCCAGGCCCTTGTGCTGTTAAGGCAGCAGCAGAGGATTTGCCCATTGAGTCTCACCATCCACAATTACAATTTTTCAAGGAATTAGTGAGTGGAACCTTCTGGGAATCTGCCCTCAGGGATAAAGGTGCTGAACAGAGCTGATGACTCTTTAAAGACACTTTTCTTAAAATGTAAGAGCTTTCAATTCCCTTGTGTTAAAAAAAAAACAAAACAAGTAAGGAAGGCAGGAAACCAGCATGGTTCAGTAAGGACCTCCTGGCCAAACCAAAATGTAAGAAGGAAACACACAAGCAGTGGCACCAGAGACCTGTGTCCCAGGGAGAATATCAGGATGGGTGTACAGGGATGGGAACGGGAAAGCTGAGTCAGAGTGGAATTTGGAAAGGGACACAAAGAATAGTAAGGGCCTCTACATCTACATTGGCCACAAAAGGAAGATTAAAGAAATGGAGCTGAGATGTGGGGAAGAACTTCTTTGGTGTGAGGGTGGTGAGAGCCTGGCCCAGGCTGTCCCAAGAAGCTGTGGCTGCCCCATCCCTGGAGGGGTTGAAGGCCAGGTTGGAGGGGGCTTTGAGCAACCTGGTGTGGTGGGAGGTGTCCCTGCCCAGGGCAGGGGATTGGAACTCGATGGTCTTTAAGCTCAGTTTGAACCCAAACATTCTGTGGTTCTATGATCCTCCCATGGAGGTGGCACCGGGGATGAAGTAATCCAGAGGAAAAGACACACAATTTTCTATTGGAAAGTGGTCACATGCACCCCAGCATGACAAGTTGATGACAGGAGAGCACAGGGAACTTGCGTGATCATCCCACATCCAGCGGATATGACAATCCCACCTCAGTCCTGACTTGTCCCTCAGTGTTCTCCCTGTGGCGAGCATCCCCTGCATCACCCCCTTGTATCCCACGTCAGTGGGGACAAGTGGCTGCTGCCTATCATGGCCCCGATGACTTGGAGCTGCTGAAACAGGAGGTGAAAAAACAAGTTCCTGGTAAAACCACGCTCCCCTCCCAGTCTGTGGCCATGGATTCCTGTCATGCCAGCAGCACTGGCGGGCGGTGGGGCCCACCTTTGTACTCCAAGGCAGGGAGAAGGGGCAGGGGCCAGGACAGCTGGGTCCTGCACCCCCCTGGGTTTGGGACAGGCGTGTCCCCAGGGTACAGCCGGAACCAGCAGGGTTTGTAACCTGGTCTGAGCCTTTTTCTCCCTCCTATGGTGCGGGGCTGCCCCGGGTGATGGATGGGCTTACAAGGAGCTGCACTGGCCAGGGGAGCTTGTGGGGATAGCAGCCGTGGTCTGGGACAGGCCAGCTCAGCCCCATCTCTCCACAGCCTCCTTTGGTTTCTTCTCTGCAGGTGGCAGCAGGAGAGGACAGGGAGTCCCTGATGCACTAACAGCCGACCATGTCTGGGGTGAGCAGGACTGCCACAGGGATGCCAGCACTTCCCCTGCTGACATCAGGGTGACATATGGGGTGCAGGGGTGGGGCTCATGCCCAGTGCCCCTTGCCCCAGCCAGGGCTTCATCTAGATGGTCCTTGGGGATGGCCCTGGTAGCCATGGGAGGCAGAGAGGAGCCAGTTCTTGCTGTCCCTGTGCTGACACTACCTTCTTCTTGGCAGAAACACTGGCCCCCCGGGACACAGTGTGTCACCAAGCATGACCACACCAAGCCCAAGGCCCAGGAGCTGGCCTTCCATAAGGGTGACATGATCACCATCATCGAGGCTGTGGAGGTGAACCTGATGGGTGGGGAGGGAAAGGAGTGGATGGGACCTTAGCGCCATCCGCTGAGTGACTGGAAACAGGCCCCTCCTTCCCGGGGGGATCCTGCCTTCCTTCCCCTGCTCTGAGACCCTCTTGCTTCCAGGGCAAGGGCTGGTACCGTGCCAGGCACAATGAGACAGGGCAAGAAGGGCTGCTGTCGGCCAGCGCGCTGCGGGAGCGTGGTGCCATCCGCGCCAACCCCAAGCTCAGTCTCATGCCGTGAGTATAGCTGGGAGAGGGGGGCTGGGGAGGTGGGGAGGGCTCATCCCACCTCAGCACCAGGAGCTGTGACAGTGGATGAGCACAACCTGTCTCCCCCCAGCTATGTTTGGGGGGCGGGCAGAGCAGCCCTTAGCCGTGCCCTGGTGATGGAGGGATTAGCTGTGACCAGTGCTTGGCTTTAAAAACCCCCAGTTGTTCCCACTCAACTTGGGTGGACCTCACTGGGAGGGGTTTTATGCAGTGGGGTCTACGTAGCTTTGGTGGGGGCTCTGCTCTCCCCATCTTGCTGCTGGGGGGAATCTCACCATCACAGCCCTTCTCCTCAATGTCTCTCTCCCCAGCTGGTTCCATGGGAAGATCTCAGGGGTGCAGGCAGTGCAGGAGCTTCAGCCCCCCGAGGATGGACTGTTTCTGGTGCGTGAGTCTGTCCGGCACCCCGGCGACTACGTACTGTGTGTGAGCTTTGGCAAGGAGGTGATGCACTACCGCGTGGTACACGAGGAGCACACGCTCAGCATCGACAGCCAGCAGTACTTCTCCAACCTCATCGACATGATCGAGGTGAAACCCCCCTCACTGGGTAGCGAGCACCACCAGCTTCAGACCCAGGGGCAGAAACCTCATGAGGTCACACAGAGCAGTGGCGGGTCCCTGTCTTTTTCTCCTGTGGTTTTCACTGGGTTTTGTTACCTGGTGTAATTCTCTGTCCCTGCCAAAGGCTTGTAGTTCCCACTCAGTTTGGGGTGTAATGGACAGATCTGGAATGCCCTGGGGATGTCCTCTGCTGTGAAGCATCCATGCTGGCAGCAACCCTGGTCCCCTGCTCAGGGCCACGTTCCCCCCCATCCCTGTTCATTCTGTTCTTCACACAGTGGTGGGGCTTAGGAAATTTTGGAAAATGAAGATTCCTGGCAGCCTCTGCCACCCCTGAACCCTGGATGAGGTCTGAGCCCTACAGAGGCCTGAGGCTTTTTGTTGAGTTTCTCTCCCCTCTGAGCCCCCCTCTTGCCTGATGAGCTGCAGCATTAGCTAACGTTCTTCCAGCGAGCTCTTCCTCAAAGTTCACCTTCTCTCTGTCTCATAGCTGCTGCCTGTCTCCCCTCCAAGGGGTTGCACTCTTACATGTTTTCCTTGTTTAGACACGACTTCTGCTTTTGGGTGGGTCCTTTCCCCTTTCAGCTGCCCCGGGTCCCTTCTGTAACCGCGACGGCTGTCCTGCCCCTTCCACTCCATGTCATCTCTGAAAACCTCCCTTGGCTGACTGGTACCATCCCAGATCACCCACAGTCCATCACAGAGTTTCCCTGGCTGTGTCTGAAGGGAAGCAGGGCTGGGACATGGGCTGCAAATTGCAACACTCAGGGAAATGTGGCCCTGGGCCCCTAAAGGGTGGTGCTGTGGTGAGATCCCATGGAGCATCCTGTAGCGGTTTCTTAGCTCCACACCCTAAGCCCAGGGGTAAGAGGCGGCATCACCACATCACCTCCAACTGTCCATCCCTTGGCAGCACTACATGAAGGAGCAGGGAGCCATCTGCACCAAGCTGGTGAAACCCAAACCAAAAACCGGGTTGAAGTCGGCTGAGGAGGAGTTGGCCAAAGGTAGGGAACAACAGGAGAGGATTGTGGTCTGGGTTTTGGGGACACAGAAACATGGCCTGGCTGGTGACCCCTGCTAACCTGCTCTTGTGCCCATGCCCAGCTGGCTGGTTGCTGAACCTGCAGCACCTCACGCTGGGAGATCGCATCGGGCAAGGCGAGTTCGGAGGTAGGTGAGAAGATGGGATTGGAGGTTCTCTGGCCACGGTCTTCCCTGGATGGCACCCTCTGATGTCCTCTCCCCATCCTGTGGCATGGGAGGTTCAGCCTGGGATGTGGGGGGGCAGGTGTGGGGCTGAGCCTGACCCCCTGCATCCCTTCCTAGACGTCCTGCAGGGCGAGTATATGGGGCAGAAGGTGGCTGTGAAGAACATCAAGTGTGATGTGACTGCTCAGGCCTTCCTTGCTGAAACGGCTGCCATGACGTGAGAACCCAATGGGGGGATACAGCCCAACCCTGCCCCACAACCCAGGGACGAGCAGGCACCCCCTTGACCGAGATCCCCTCCATTTTCAGGAAGGTCCGGCACAAAAACCTGGTGTGCTTGCTTGGTGTGATCCTGCACAACGGCCTCTACATCGTCATGGAGTTCATGAGCAAGGTGAGAGCACCCAGGTAGTCCTCAGCCAGCAGGACTCATCACCACTCAGATTTGGGGACAAAATCTCTGTTTGGGGGTTGAGTTGGATGGATTCTGGGCACTGCAGCTCCTGTGATAGGCAAAATCTGTGGGCAGCCCTGTTGTGTTGGCTCTTACGTGCTTTTTCTTCTCTACAGGGCAACCTGGTGAATTTCTTGCGCACACGAGGCCGGGCGCTCGTCCCAACCCAGCAGCTCCTACTCTTTGCTCTGTAAGTCCATCTCCTCTTCTCTGAGCTGGCAGCCCAGGGCGACACGCAGTGACACTGTGCTCTGCTGCCCACTGCAGGGATGTGGCCCAGGGCATGGACTACCTGGAGTCCAAGAAGCTGGTGCACAGGGACCTGGCTGCCCGCAACATCCTCATCTCCGAGGAGAACGTGGCCAAAGTGAGTGATTTTGGCTTGGCCCGGGTCAATCCCAAGGGCGCGGATGCTACTTTGCTGCCAGTGAAGTGGACGGCACCGGAGGCCCTGAAACACAATGTGAGCAATAATTGGAAAGGAGAGGGGGCTGAGAGGGTCCTCTCCAAGTACCTTGGGTGCCCCCTGCTCCCCCCAACCTGTCCCTGTCCTGTGGTGTCTTCTGGAACATTCAACCCCGCGTCTCCCAAAAGTTGGGCTCTATCTTGCCCTGGTGCATTGTGGGAATTTGGGCAGCTCCAGATGGATGGGGCAGGATGGACCCATGGCTGTGCAGGTGATGGGAAGGGAGGGGGAGTTGCACCCTGGGCAGCTGGGGAGGGGGGAGGCTGGAGCTGTCTCCTGTCTGCCCTTGGGGAAGGAAGGGGGCCCAGCGCAGCCCCCATCTGGCTTAGACTTCTCATCCTCCTGCCACCACAGAAATTCTCCTCCAAGTCAGACGTGTGGAGCTATGGGATTCTCCTTTGGGAAACCTTCTCCTTTGGACGAGCACCATACCCCAAGCTGGTGAGTGCTGTGCCGCGGGACACCGCGGGTCACACCCCATTGGCACCAATCGAACAGGAATGTCCCCCTGTCGCCTGGCCAGGGCGACCCCCTGGGCAGGTCAGGGAAGGGGGTTCCCAGCTGGCTTTTGCACCCTGCCAGAGCCTGAAGGAGGTGACAGAGATGCTGGAGGAGGGATACCGCATGGAACCCCCCGAGGGCTGCCCACCCACTGTCTATGCCCTGATGAAGAGCTGCTGGGATCTGGAGCCAGGCAAGAGGCCGTCCTTCAAGAAACTCATGGAGAAGCTGCAGAAGGAGCTGAAGCACCTGAGGGATGCTTAACACCAGTCCTGCTCCCAGCACCTGTGGCCAGAAGTTCCCTGGACCTTCTGGGATTGGGACTGGTGCAGCAAGGGAAGTCTCCCCTGGTGGAGATGGGACTGTCCACCCCTGAGGTGCCCAAAGAGGAGGCAACAGCCTCTCTTCATCCTGATACAGATCCTTCCCACCACGCAGCCCAGAGAAGGTTCCCATGGCGTCGATCTCCTCCCCAAGGGGGGCCATGCCCCACACACCCCAGCTGTGGATGGCGGGTGCCACACATGGGGTGCCATCAAGCTGTCGCTCCTGTTGACAGAGAACAGGACAGGACATCTCTGCTCACTGGAGGATGAAACCTCAACCCCAACACAACCCCTCTCCAGCCACCCAACCCTGCATTGGGATGCCGGGTGCAGCCAGCTAAACCACCGGGATTTGGGCTTTTTGATTAAACCAAAGAAATTAGTTCAGCAGCATCTTTAAGCCTCTGGGCTCAAAGTAGGCCTATGCCTCGCTTGGAGTCTGGCAAAGCACAGGGAAAGGCCTGGGTGGGGGGGGAAACAGGATCTTCAGCCCCCAGAGCCCGGCCCCTCTCCTCTCAGGGCTCTGCGCAGCCGGGGATTATTCTTTTAATCAAAGTCTATGGGAATTGCTTGCATATAGATTACAGAAGCAGGGCATGTCCTGCAGCATAGGAAGCCCCCAGCCGTGCTGGCTCCCAGGCAATCTCGACATCTCAGTGGAACTGGGATTAACAGGGGCACGGGGCTGCACACGCATGTGTGTTTGTGCAAGTGTGCCCACCCACTGCCTCGCCTGCCTTCCAGTCCTTTGACCCTCAGTTGGTTTTTTCAGCTGATCTTCTTGGGTCTCCTCTCTGCCAACTTCTTGCACCTCCAACCGGTGCGGGCGCTTGGGTGCCCCTGGCACTGGGTGCCCTGGGTGCCTACCATGCTGGGCTTCCCCCAGCAGTTTCTGGCCCTGCAGGTGCTGCCCTCCCTCAGGGTCTCTGCAATGGGGGTCTTTCAGACCAATCCAGTCTGCACTGGGGATCAGTGACTCCTTCCCCCTCCCCATCACCCCAACGAGGCAGCACCCCACTGTGTCCCTACACCCCTCCAAGCACCCTTGGGTGCAGCAAGCAGCACGGGAAGGTCTTTCTACCCTGTTGGCTATGTCTTCCCCTCCTAATGCTTTAATCCGCCCTGATCCGCTGCGCCCCTGGAGCCGCTGGTCCCACTGACCTTGCAGGCGCCGGCCCTGGGCAGGGACCCAGTGGTGTGGGGCGACGTGGGTCACCGTGGGGCACGGGCTGCCACAGCCGCCCACCCATGGCCGCCTTCTTCACGGCTGCCCTGAAACGCTTTCAGGGGGGTGAGGAGGAACCACCCAAAGGGCCCCCCAAGGATGGCAAGGCAGCCACACTGCCCAACGGCATGGCCCGTGAAGAGTTTGAGGAGTACCAGCGGCAGCTGCTGGAGGAGAAGTAAGGCTTTGCTGGGGCTGGGGGGTCATTGGGGTCCCCCATGCACCAGGACCCACTGTGGGCTGTCACCAACCTGGAGGACCAGGAGGCAGCCAGGGCAAGGGACAGGGGCAGAGCAAGTGCCCTTCTATGCCTCTCCCTGCAGCACAGGAGGTCCCCATGGAGCTGGCATGCATCTGAGATAGTGTCACCCCATAGGTGACAAGGGGCACCCCAGGTGTCAGTGGCCCAGAGTAGTGAGTGTCTGCTGCCAGGCCAGCACCCATGGAGCCAGGGGAAGACAGGGGGCCAGCATGGGATTGCATTAAGGTCCCACCTCCCTGGATCCAGGTGCTGTGGGGACCCGGTGGCCCTGCATCGTGAGAGGCCACAGAAGGAACAAGTGCCTCCAGTGGACACTTTACTGAGTGTTTCTGCTGGGTGCTGGGGCTGGCAGGGCAGGATGTAGCCCCTGATCCCAGACCCCCACTGGGGACCTTTGTGTCCTCTTCTCCTCCCGCCCTGGCCCAGGGACACTGCTGCCAGAGGAGCAGGGTGATGCTGGCAGTGGGCTCTGGTGGGGGGTGCTGGTGAGGCAGAGGGTGACGATGAGGCGGGGGATGACAGAGAGGCACCGGCTGCTGCAGGATCGAGCGGGACAAGGCCTTTGCGCAGAGGAAGGCGGAACGGGCCACTGTGCGGATGCACCTGCGTGACAAGTACCACCTGGCCCAGGTAAGGACCAGTTCCCCCACGGTGGGACCTCAGGGGTCTTCCCCCAGCCCCTCCATCCTCTGGGACAGCCCCAGACTGGCGGCTGCCAGGCCTCCCTTCGGACGGGAGATGATTCCTGAAGAGGGCAGCAGACGGCTGCTGTCTCTGTTTGCACCATCCATGCGTCCATCCAGTTGTGCAGATCTGGAACTGGCCAGTCCCCGTGTCCCCTCCAGCATCCTCATCTCCCCTGCAGTGCCCGGCTGGCCCCAAGGGACCTGTGTCCCTGGGTGCCTGCATCTGCCCATGTCCCTGATGACATCTCCTACCCGTGTGCAGGACGAGCGGGATGATGCCCAGCTGCACGTGGCCGGTGGCACAGTGGAACTGCCAGAGGAGCTGGCTGCCATGGTACACAGTGAGGGGGAGGAGGAGGAGGAAGAGGAGGATGGTGGGGCCGGGGCCTTGGACTTCCTGACCAAGCTGCGGGAGGTGGACCTGACAGCGCTGCGGGACCGTGCGGCAGGCACCATGGATGAAGTGAAGGAGAAGTGTGCCCTGATGTAGTGTCACTGCTCTCCCTGACAGCGGGTGACATCAGCAGTGGTGGGGCTTAGCCCCTGCCCTCTGCAGCCCCCCAGGAGCAATGGGATGTGGGTGTTACAGGTGCCATTACCTGCAGGTGGGGGTCCAAATACATGTGCTGGGGACGGGTTTTCCTCCCCAGAACCTCTCCCTGTTGCTTTTCCGAGGTGCCCATGGGGTGGGTGCTGGGATGCAGGACACCTGGGTCTCCTCAGCCATGGTGGCCAAGGCTCTCCCCACTGTGCCCCTTGGGTTGAGTCCACAGACAGGGTGGGCACTGGTCCCTAATGCTCTGTCACCCCCAGAAACCAGCCCTGGGGCCTCACACACCATTTGGCTCAATAAAAACATGGCATTTGCTGGCACCAGCCTGGTTTTGCTACCGTACCCCTCTTCTGCACAAATCCTGTCCTGGGCTGGGGGGTGGACACAATGACATCTCAGGGCTGTTCCACGTGCCCCTGAGCACCCAGCCCATAACTCTCCATTCCCGGCTCTGTCCCCCCTTCTGCAGCAGCCCCCAGGCACAGGCACACCCCAGTCGTGCACAGGAGCCAGCGGGACCTCCTGTGCTCCCCGCAGGGAATCCTGGGCAGGGGGCAGCACCAGTGGGGTTGTGACAGCATTTTAACCCCCCTCGATCATCCCCTGCCAGCAGAGAGTGTCCCTTTGACTGGGGCCAGGATGTCCCACTACAGGGTGTTGCTCCCTGTCCCCTGCCATTCAGCAGCAGCACTGGCTTAAACACTGCCGTGCCGGAAGGCTGGGGGCTGCTGAGATCACTAATACCTGCCTATTTTAGTCAGGTCTAATCTGCCTGAGTCGCCTGTCCCCGAGGACTAAGCTCACTGAACCCTTGTAAAATGTATGGCCAGCACTGGCCCCAGTGGCACCTCCCCACTGGAACAGGAGCCGCAGGGGGAGTCACGCTGTGTTTGCATGAAAGAAAGGACGCGCTGAGCCGCCTCCATCCTCCCCACAATGGGGCCATCTGCTCTGGAAAGGCCTGTAGGGATGGCCCTAGACTGGGCTGCCCACGGCTGCACTGGCAGAGCTGGGAGGGGGCAGCTGAACCCAGCACAGGTGGGCTGGGAGCTCTGCCATGGAGCTCATTGCTGTCACAAGAGCCATGGGTCTCAGACACCCAGGGCTGCAGCACCTGGAGTGCCAGCGAGGAGGTCCCTGGGTGCACAAAGTACTCAGCTCCCCCACTGCGGGCACCCAGTCAAGGAGCTGGTGGGTGCTGGGTGTCCTGGTTTGTTGTGGCCTAAACCACAAAACTGGAGCATCCCAGGGAGCGTTGTGACAGGCACGTCAGGGCTTGGTACCTGGGACCCTCCTCGTGTTTGGTGGCCCTGCTGTGCCTGCCATCCCCACTGTCCCTGCCATCACTACCATTCCTGTTCGCCAACCTTTCTTCAGAACTTGCAAAGTCTCCCTTCAGGGACAAAAATCCACTGATGTTGCATAGGACGGGGCCATTTGTGTCCACACCAGTTCCCTGGACAGGTCCCCGATGGGGTGGCAACAGCCATGACACCCAGTGCAGCCCCATTCCCATCCCATGTCCCCACTCTCCCCAGGGCTGGGGCTCAACACTGAGTGCCAGCCGCTGGGAGGGTGGCACCAAGGTCCCCAGGGCAGGTTCCTCTGTCCCTGCTCTGTGCCAGGGCCCCATCCCACCCCAACCACAGCCTGGCTCCCAGTGCTCCCAGGGAGGCTGCACGGGGGCTCCCAGCACCGGCTGGGATTCGGGTCAGGACCCTCCACTAGGTCTCCTTGGCTAATCATCCTNTAATAGGATTAGGGAGGTTTAAAACTGTCATTTGAGTGAACTAAACCCCCTGATACTCTGCATTGCACCTTCTTAACCAATTTGCCTTCAATTAGGGTAATTGGGAAACTAGCAAAGAAGTATAGCATTAATATTTTAAAGTGATGAAGTGATTACGGGCCTTGGACAAGGAAGCAAATCAATTTGCTATCTGCTCCTAAAAGGCAATTATAATCATTTGGAAAATAAGCCTGCTGGCCTCCCCCCCTGCCCCGCTCTGTGCGAGCCAACACCTTAAGGCGGTCAGCGGGGCCTGCACCGTACACGCTGCCTGGCCAGCAGCGCTGGGGCCAATAGCCTGGCATCCCTGGCTCCCAAAGCCAGCCCTGGCATCCCAGGGACCGCTCTCCCAGCACGGCAACACCCCCTGTGCCCACCAGGTCTTGGGGGGCACACCCTGGGGGAAGCCACCGAGGGCCACTGGAGCAGGTGGCCAGTGTGGGTACAAGCAGTGGCCCTTGGCAAGTGGCAGGTCCAGGTGCCTGTTTGCATCCCAGCCCCAGCCCCACATGTCATCCCTGTGCCCAGGGATGTCCCAAAGCCCCCCCAAAGGTGGCAGCCCCCTGCACACCCCTGCTGCAGGTAGGGTTGTGGCATGGGGTAGTCACCCAGTGGCCCTCGGTGGCTTCTCCCAGGGTGTCCCTCCCCAGCCCTGGTGGGCGCAGGGGGTGTTGCCGTGCTGGGAGAGCGGTCCCTGGGATGCCAGGGCTGGCTTTGGGAGCCAAGAATGCCAGGCTATTGGCCCCAGCGCTGCTGGCCAGGAGCTGCATGGCCTCCAGTGGCATTGTCACGCCATCCCTGGTGTGGGGCCATGCTGTCCCTGGGGTGGTACCACTCTGTCCCCAGGATGATGGCATGCCATCCCCAAGAGAGTGTCACACTGTACCCAGAGCAGTGTCAGATGGAGCAGGCGAAGGAGCCCTGCCAGGAGGGATGCTGAGGTGGCCTCAGGGCCCAAACCAGGGTGCGGAGTTGGCCATGGGGCCTTACTGGCTGCATCTCCACTGGAAAGGGCACAAACCCACATCAGCAGCCACTCGTCACAGGGTGAGCAGGTGTCCAAAAACTCCGCAGTGACGTTTGCCATCCAAAAGGGGAACCATGGCAAGGAGAGGAAGGGAGTTGGAGGAAGCCGAGAGAGCAGGCCGGGGTGGTAGTGTCTGCAGGTGGCAGGAAGAGGCTTTTGGGAGAAAGTAAAAGTGAGCAGAGAAAGAAAAGAGCAAAACTCGCTTGGTGGGACAGGGGGGTGTGGGCATCACCATGGACCCCCCACCCAGAGCACACCAGGACCCCTGTTATGACTTTCCCATTTTCCTCTGGGGTCCCGGTCCCTGGGGCAGCAGGGGTGGGAGGAGGAGAGGGACAGTGTTTCTGCCCCCTAGCCTGCCCTACACCCCTACGACGAGGGCTCATGGGCAGACTTAGGGAAGGTCCCCATGGCTGAACCCCACAGAGTGTCCCCCTGCCCAGTCTCCATGGCTTGTCTCCACGCCTGGTCCCAGGGACATTGCCCAATGATGTCCCTCATGGCTGGTCCCCACACTTGCTCTCCACTCCAAATTACGGTGGCTGTTCAGGGTGCCTGGTCCCTGATAGCTGGTCCCTACACTTGGTCCTCACAACTGGTCCCCACTCCCAGACCCTCCAGCAGGTCTCTATCTCTGGTCTCCGTGCCCAGTGCCCGTCGCAGGCTGTCACACCAGGTGCCCATCACTGGTCCCTACACCCAGTGCCAATCGCAGGCTGTCACACCCGGTCCCTATCACTGGTCCCCCAGGCCTGTCCCCCACCACAGGGCTCTGCCAGCAGCATCACTGGGGCCACACATGCTGTCACTGGGGCCACCCCCATGCTCACCATCCCTCTACAGGGGTAACGGCACCCACCACAGCAGCATCTCCATCCCACCACGGCTCGGGGTGCCAGCCCTGGACCCCATCCTCCACAGCCGAAGGAAACCCTCCCCCCTCCCCCCTCGTCGCCCCGGCCTTTCTTCTCCGCTCCCCCTCTTTCTAATTCTTTTTCCTCGCCCGTNNNCGTAATGAGGGGATTACAAGGCAAACTCCAGCAGGACGCCTTTGTGGGGAGACAATCTGAGTGGGGAAGGCAGTTCGGGGCTTTGTCTGTCGCCGCCCCCCCGGACCCGCACTGGGGGGACATTTAGAGCAATTACTTGTCCAGAAAGTAACTGTCAATCATTCTTAAAGGGGAAGGCCTCCAATTAATAACCTCGTCTTAATCCTTTGGACTCATTTCCAATCTGCGGGGCCTTGGTGACATCTGCAACACTAAATAAAGATTCTCCCAAGCCTTAGCACGGCGGTTCTGTGACAAATAAGAAGACTAGAGGCAACTTTGGCTGCCAAAGCTGCAAGATTGGTGAGGTTGAGCCGCTTGTTTGGTTCCCAGGAGGGACCGGCAAAGTTAAATACTCCTGGAAAAGCCGAGTTGGGCTCAGCAGGTAATGCCATTTTATTCCAATTCGGGAGGAGGCGCTGGGGGAAGATGCTGAAATAGGGAGCGGGTGTCCTCGGGGTGCGCCCGGGGCTGGGGCTGGGGCTGGTACCTTTCCCTGGGGGCTCGGAAGTGGGTTCTGGGCACCCGTCAGTGTCACTTGCTCTCATTTATGCCTGGGGCTGCAGGGCAGAAGCCAGCCCTCCGTCCATGCTGGCAGCTGCAGACAACCCATCCCAGGTGGCCTGAGCCCAGAGGGGGCAAAATCCTGGCACACAAATGGGGTTCCAAAGGCAAAAATATGGGACCCAGTGAAAGCCAGGGCTGTCCCTGGGCTGTCCCATCTGCGTCCCTCGCTGCCTGGGGAGGCCGCTTGTCCTCACTGATGCTCTGCTGCTTTCTGGCACTGGGGAAGGAATGTTTTTTTCATCCATTTCAACCAATGGATGTTGTTTCTGCTGCCTTTTTGGGTTTCTTTCAGGCACTCCCTTCCCTCCCAAGCTGGCAGCCCTCACAGGAAAACCAGGGCAGGGAGGGTTGAGCAGATGGGGGGGAACCTTCCCAAGGCTTCAGGTCCTTGAGGTTCCCAGCACAGTTTGAAAGCTTAAGGGCTTAAACCCCAAAATTGCCACTGGGATGATGGCAGCCACAGGAAAATGTCTGATGGGAGGAGGGGGGCAGCTCTCCCCCCTGCACCTACTCAGTGCTGCTTGGTTTCAGGCAGGATTCCCAAAACCCTGACAGCAAAATCTCAGGGATTCTAGGGACAGTCCCTGGAGGATGGGGGCCAACATCCTCCCACCCGGTCCCCCCTTTCCCCAGCCAGGGATATCTGTGACCTTGGCCAGGTAGAGGCAGAGCGGGGCTTGGTAGNGACACAGTTCAACCCAACTCCCCCCCCCAAACCCCAGGTCCCCCCCATTGCCCTGTGGGGCTGAGGGAGATGGCTGTGGGTGTGCTGGGTGCTCCAGGGTGTCTGTGCCCCAGGAGGAGGTTCTGGGGGCTCTGGGTGCTCACCCCCTCTCCCTTCTCCTTGCAGGTGTGGAACTGCGCAAATGAGAAGCAGGTAAGTGAGAGTGGGATGGCAGCGGGAGACCCCCCTCCCCTCCCCATGTCCCCAGCCCCAGGACACTCCTCAATGCTCACATGGTGATGACAGGGCCCCTGCTCCCCCCATCACTGCCTTGGGGTGCTCTGGGGTGCAGCACCCAGCACAACTGCCCCAGCTTCCCCTGGGCACCCCAGGACTGGTGCCCCCCCCAAGGATGGAGCTGGAGCCAGCCAGACTAGAGCCCATTCCTTGAGGGGTCATGGGGGGTCCTGGGAGGCCAGTGGCTCCCAAAGTGACATGTGCTGACACTGCACGCCCAGCACTGCNCAGGTAGAGGCAGAGCGGGGCTTGGTACCCCTCTGCCTCTGAGGGGGGCATCTGGCCCTTGCACCCCTCACCACTGAGTGCCCGGTGCCTCCTGGCTGCCAGGTCACTCCTGCCCGGCTGTTTTGCTGTTCTTCATCCCTGCTCCTCTTCAGGGTTTGCTCCCTTTCCCGCAGGGTTTCAGCCCTCAGATGGGGTCAGAATGGGGGAGGAACGAGAGGTGCTGCCCCCAACCCTGCCCCTGACCTTCATCACCACACCTTGTCCCTGTNCACCCCCTCTCCCTTCTCCTTGCAGGTGTGGAACTGCGCAAATGAGAAGCAGGTAAGTGAGAGTGGGATGGCAGCGGGAGACCCCCCTCCCCTCCCCATGTCCCCAGCCCCAGGACACTCCTCAATGCTCACATGGTGATGACAGGGCCCCTGCTCCCCCCATCACTGCCTTGGGGTGCTCTGGGGTGCAGCACCCAGCACAACTGCCCCAGCTTCCCCTGGGCACCCCAGGACTGGTGCCCCCCCCAAGGATGGAGCTGGAGCCAGCCAGACTAGAGCCCATTCCTTGAGGGGTCATGGGGGGTCCTGGGAGGCCAGTGGCTCCCAAAGTGACATGTGCTGACACTGCACGCCCAGCACTGCACGCCCAGCACTGCACACCCAGCACTGCACGCACAGCACTGCACACACCGCACCTGCAACACACACACACTGCAAACACTGTGCACTGCACACACTGCACCCACTGCCCTGCACTGGGCACACACTGCACATGTTGGGTCACTGCACGTGCTGCCCACGCAGACACTGGACGTGCTGCACACGGGCACTGCGGCTGCACACGCCTGCGCTTGTGCACACCGGGTGTGCCACACGCAGAGGCACGGTGCGCACTGTGCGACACCGCACACGCGCTGCACACCCCTCTGGGCATGGATTCATGCTGTGCCTGCACACTGAGTGTGCCCTGCACGCATCGCACACACTGCACTCCTTGCACACCCGCCGTCAGCTGTGCACGCTGCACACACACTGCACGCTCTGCGCGCACACACCGTTCCCAGCACGCCGTGGCGTTGCACACGCTGCACACGTGGCACACGGACACTGCACCCTGGGCACTGCACCCTGGGCACTGCAGACACAGCAGGCGTGTGGCACAAACTGCCCCACGCACATCCTGCACTCTGCCCACGGCACCTGCACACCCCACCGCCTGCGTGCCACGCTGGCTACGGACACACTGCTCACACCCGCACTTCTCACCGCGCAGACACCCCGCATGTGCCCAGCCTGAGCAACACCTGACTCCTAGCCCCCCCGCACACCACCCTCTTGGGACCCCCTATTCATTCCCACCCAGAAGGAATCATCGATCCCTCTCCCTCGATCCGAATTTCTGCCAGCCCGTCTAGGCAATGTCTCCCCTCAGCAGAAGCACCCCAGGATTAGAGCTTTCTGCCCCATTTCTGTGTTTGCCTGTACCCTCGTGGTAGAAAGGGACCCTTAATCCCCAGCAAATACTGCATGAAGTTTTCAGATGCTGGATGAAAAGCTTAAAGATGAAATGTTGCAAGGGATGAAAATGCTTATAAGCGTGCAGAAAAAGGGTTATTAGCCCGGGTCACTCCAGCCACTCTTGGGGACCAGCACTGCGTCCTCCAGCAGTTTGGGGACAGAGCCATAGTTCACAGGGAAGAGGGGCTGCGGAAGAGGAGCTGGGCTGGAAGGAGGGAGCTGACCTGGGCTTGGTCCCCTCCACGCTGGGGTAGAGGGGAGGTCGAGTTGGCTCCAAATGATGGCACTTTCATAAAATCCCTGACCGTGGGTGGGATTTGACTTTAGCTTTGGGTGGGCTCATCGAACTGGCCATGTCCCATGGTGAAACCCAGTGTGGGGTGCCCAGGGCACCGTCCCCAGGACCCCAGGTCAGTCCCCGGGACGCCGCGGCCCCGGGATAACGCTGCAGCAGCAGAGAGGATTACGCCTTTGCGTAACCTGTCTCTGGGTCCGCCCCATCCTCCCATCTATCCCTCTACTTGTCTGTCTGTCTGTCCCTGGCCTGGGGTTGCATGGGGTGGGTCAATGTCCCCACACCCTGGCTAACCCCCGCAATTCCCTCGCAGGTGCCACCATGTTCCTGAATAAGTGTGAGGGGGACCTGGGGGAACTACGGAAGCCAGGGGACAGCGAGGACACCCTGCCAGCCACCACTGAGGAGGAGCAGCCCAAGAAGAAGCACCGGAGGAACCGCACCACATTCACAACCTACCAGCTACACGAGCTGGAGCGCGCCTTCGAGAAGTCCCACTACCCTGACGTCTACAGCCGCGAGGAGCTGGCCATGAAGGTCAACCTGCCAGAGGTCCGCGTGCAGGTAGGGAAGATGACTGGTGGCCCCAGCACCCCGGACTTGGTGGTGGCAGAGGGACCACCTCAGGGCAGGGAGCTCTGTTCTGCTCCCAACTCTGCCAAGTCACTCTGTGCCTCAGTTCCTACACTGGTGGAGGTGGGAGCAGCATCTCCACAGAGCCAGCCGCTCCTGTCAAAACCAGAGAGGGGTTTTAATGGCTGTACCTTGTCCCCCACGAGGTCCCAGTTCAGCCCACATGTCAGAGGCTTCATTTGGGCAGGAAGATGGGTTTTATGGACTTTTTCCCCCCGCTGGTGGCAGCTGCTCCCATCCCTCCTGGGACAGGAAAGCAGGGAAACC
Source organism: Nycticryphes semicollaris (assembly GCA_013400055.1). Classification (NCBI taxonomy): domain Eukaryota; kingdom Metazoa; phylum Chordata; class Aves; order Charadriiformes; family Rostratulidae; genus Nycticryphes; species Nycticryphes semicollaris. The sequence goes on from VXBJ01004294.1 coordinate 144,457, forward strand.
TCAGCTGCTTGTGACCACTTCCAGGTCTTTAGGGCTGGGAAAGCACAAAATCCTGACACATTTGGGGGTTTTAGGCTTGTTGGAGCAGGGTGGGGCCAGGGGGCAGTAGGGTTGGGAGGTTTCTCCCCCTGGGCTGCATGTGAAGGCTCTGTGGGGGGAGGCACAGCCTGGCCCTGACGGACAGGGCAAGACCAGGGCAAGGGAAAGGGTCAGGGAGTTGAAGAAGCGACAAACCCGCTGTGAAGCAAGGCTGTAATCCCCTTACAAATGAACTGAGTTTCCCAGGCCTCAGTCCCAGTCCAAGACAATGAAACCTTTTTCAGGGGGGTCCAGACCATAGGAACACCTCTGCCAAGCTTGTTGAGCAATTACTAGTTTCATAGAAGCACAGAATTATAGAATCATTTAGGTTGGAAAAGATTCTTAATATCATCAAGTCCAACCATCAACCCAACCCTGCCCAAACCACCACTGCCCCATGTCCCTCAGCACCATGTCTTCCAGGGTTTTAAATCCCTCCCTTGACTCCATCCCTGCCCTGGGCAGCCTCTTCTAAGGCTTGACAACTTGGGGTGAAGAAATTGTTCCCAATCTCCATCCTAAACCTCCCCTGGGCCAACGTGAGGCCGTTTCCTCTTGTCCCATGGCCTGTTCCTTGGGAGATGACACCGAAGCCCCCCAGCTACCCCCTCCTTTCAGGGAGTTGGAGAGAGCGAGAAGGTCTCCCCTCAGCCTCCTCTTCTCCAGGCTGAACACCCCCAGCTCCCTCAGCCGCTCCTCACAAGCCTCATGCTCCAGACCCCTCACCAGCTCTGTTGCTCTTCTTTGGACACACAGTTTGCACCAGTATAGCCCAGAGTCCACCACCAGCTGTGACCAGCCCATCCCTTTCTCAGTCCAACCATTCATGTTTACTCCCCCTGCTGCTTCATGCAGCAGACAGCCTGTGCTGCTGGGGTCTATGAGGACATGGGGACTAGCACTCTGATGAGCAGCTCTGGCAGGATGGGATGTCACCTTAGCTCACTGATCTCTCTCCTACCTGCTAGGTTTTGGTGCAACTGTGGCAGTTTGCCTTCTAAAAGCTTTTACTGAGTGGCTTTTGAAGGCCAGAAAACATTATATCGAGGACTGTACGGGTGTTTGTGGGGCCATGGCATGTGTTCCCATGGAGCAGCAAGGGCAGGGGCTCTTACTTTCCACACCTGGGAGGTGCCCTCAGTCTCTGGGGTTTGCGGGAAAGGTTTGGCAGAAGTGTGTGATGCCCAGGGGATTGCTGGAGCCCTGTGGGGCACCCCATGTGAGATCCAAAACATGGGGGCCCCACCTGGAGCACCATCTGTGGTGCAGACTGTGTGGGGCACAATGTGAGGGACTGGCTGGGTACAGTGGGGCTCACCCTGGCTCTCACCTCGCAGGTCTGGTTCCAGAACCGACGAGCCAAGTGGAGGCGGCAGGAGAAGATGGAGGCCAGCTCCATGAAGCTCCATGACACTCCCATGCTCTCCTTCAACCGCCCCTCCATGACACCCAACGTGGGTCCCATGAGCAACTCCCTCCCGCTCGACCCATGGCTGACGTCCCCCATCTCCAGTGCCACCACAGTCCACAGCATCCCCGGTTTCATGGGAGCGCCCCAGGCCCTGCAGCCTCCCTACGGTGGGCACTCCTTCCTCAACACCCCCCCGCCAATGGCACAGGGCATGCAGCCCATGGCCCCCACACCTTACCAGTGTGGCACCACCTTTATGGACAAGTACCCGCTGGAGGAGGTGGACCAGAGGAGCTCCAGCATCGCCTCGCTTCGCATGAAAGCCAAGGAGCACATTCAGACCATTGACAAGACCTGGCAGCCCATTTGATGAATGCTCACCTCCGGCCCTGATGGCCCCGGGCTTTTGCCGCTGGTGTCAGCTTAGCCCTGGGGTGGGCAAGGGGGTGATGGTGGGATGCTCAGCAGGACCAAAGCCGGTGTGAACCAGGGATGCTGGGCTGCATCTTCCCCCGTTGAGCCAGCGCTGCTGGTGACAGGGGAGTGAGCTGGGAGACTGGTGGGACCCTGCCGTGGGGTGACACCCTGGCAGGCACCCACAGCCCCTCTTCCTTGCTGAGGAACCGGCCTGCGCTGAGGATCCGGCCGAGGCTTGGGCATCTGACCGTGTCACCAGGCCACCCACCACCCCTGGTCGGACACCTCCTTTCCCCACACCCCTTCCCGTTATTATTAATTATTTTTTTTAATGCTGCAGATTTAAACAAAACTGAAGAGAAAAGCTCTAGTTTCGTAGGGAGTACCCGGGGGGATTTTTCAGCCGTGTTGGGGCAGGACACGGGTTGTGCCGATCAATGCACCAGTGTCAAGAAAACAGTTGTATCGTGAGTAAAGACATAAGCTGAACGGCTGCTGGAGTCAGGCATTGCTGGGGCACTGCCCGCCATAACGCTCGTTAGCGGTGCTGCTCATTAACATGCTGGGGTTGGGGAGCCTTTACCGGGGACGGAGCTTGATGGGGGAATGTGAAAGCATCGTCCTGCGGCACCCTCCTGCCCTGCTCCCTGTGTTCTGTGTGGGGCTGGGGTGGGATCCAGGCACAGGTGACCTGCCCTGGCTCTGGGCTGGGACTGGCTTCGTGCCACCTGGCTCATCAAGGGGCATCTGCTCAGCCATCCCTTGGGGGCTGCTCCACAGCAGTGCCTGCTCAGCCACATGTTTGTGGCACAAAGCTGCCATGACTGTGCTGGTGAGAGGTGGGCAGCAGCAAGACCCCTGTGACCCTGGATGGGGCTGGTGAGAGAAGGAAGCTGGCTGGGAGCACTGGGGTCCCATGGAGGGGTGCACCAAGGCCAGTTTACCCCTTGCCAGATGTTCCTGTCAGGCAGGAGCATGGTGGCAGTGGTATGATGCCATGTCCCCAGGGATCCTGGGATAGGTCTGTGGGTCTGCAGCCCCAGGGGGACCCTGCCTACCCATAGGGTTGGAGTCACAGCCAGTGTCACCAGCACCCAGAGATGGCTGAGCCTGTGGTGGCTCTGAAGTGCTGAACCACATCTGGGATAGTGAGGCATGGGGGCTCATCCCTCAGAGAGTGGGTGCCTTGGGTCTCCAGGGTGTCCTGGGGTGCCCTGGGTCCATGGGGAGGCGAGGCAGATGCCGATCTTTCCCCCCTGTCCCCACCTCAAGATGGGATGTTTCCCCAGAAAATCTTGCTGCTTCAGATCCAATGATAGCCACAAACTGGGACTTTACTGTCACAGCCCCATCCTCACCGGGGCCAGACTGGGCACAGCACCAGCACACCCAGCTGCAGACCCCCCAACCCTACGAGTATCTCCCCCATCCTAACAGCCCCAGTGCCAGACTCCACCATCGTCACAGCCCTGAGGTCAGGCGGGACTGGCCAGGATGCCACCAGGCCAGGCAGGGCACTGACCCCAGCAAGACCCTTCTCCCTGTCCCCCGTCCCCCGGCTGCTGCTGCTGCTCGTCTGCTTCGTTAGTGACAATTAAACCTTTAACAACCCATTAAACGCATAATCGATGCTCCCCCGGCTACCCAGCCTGGCTAATGGGCCGGGGCTGAGGTGAAGCGGCCCAGGCAGAGGCGTGCTCGGGCAGGGAGATAATGAAGCAACGGCTGTGGAAGTAATGGGGTTTGATCCAGGGGAAGGGACGCGCTCAATGGGGGCTGCGCTTTTCACATGACATAATTGTCAAGGCTGGCGCCAGCCCGGGGCACCCCTCGGCCTCCGGAGCACCAACAAAAGCCGGCTGGCGCGGAGAGCATGGGGCTCAGCACCCCCCGACCCGTTTGATCAGAGCTTAATTGGGGCAAGGATGCTCCCCCCTCCAGTCTTGCAACTACCATCCGAAAGCGAGGGCCCGGAGAGGCCCCGGGATGAGGATGCAGCTCTCCGGTTGCCTGGGTGGGGGGGATTATGCAAAATATTCAAATGAGCTAATTTGCACGGGGTGGCACCCCACAGGAGGGGGCAGATGGGCCTTCCCTCCCACAGGCACCCCGGTGTTGCACTGTGTTTAGGGCAGAAACAGCCAATACTGCCGGCCCCCAAAAATGCCATTTAAACACAGGGAAGCCATAGGAGCACGGAGCCTCTTGCCCTTCCCTCTTTATTGGTGCTTCTCCTGGACGAGCCCCGGTGGAGCCGCCTGCATCAGTGTGGACATCTGTAGGTGAGGCCACTTTTGGGAAAAACCCAGCAAAAAGGCATGTTTTTTCCCCCACCTAGATCCCAATCCCCTCCTGAGATTGCTTACTGCCCAAACAGGGCTGTCACAGCCCTGCACCTGGCGTTGGACTGGGTGGACTGGGTGCTACTGGGAGTGCTGGGGGCACTGCACGTAGCCCCTCGTGGCAGAGCAAGAAGCCCTCCAGCTCCCACCCCCTCTAATCCCTTCCTGCGGGATTTGCCCCCTAATCTGCTTATTTCTCTCTATTTCTCCGAGGCCTGAATTTCTCCTAGGCCTGCCTTGCCCTGGCATGACGCCTCGTGCCAGATGAGCCGTGGGGCCTGGGCACTCTGCCCCCCAGGCGGCCAGGCACTGCCCTGGCATGTGGGGCTGGCACTGCCCTGGCATTTGGGTCTGGCACTGCCCTGGCATGTGGGGTTGGTACTGCCCTGGCAGAGGACATGGGCTGGCACTGCCCTGGCATTTAGGGCTGGCACTGCCCTGGCAGGGGACATGGGACTGGCAGTGCCCATGCCTGTGGTGGCAGTGTTGTGTACACAGGGGGGGGCACACTGAGCTGCATCCCTCGGGCAGGGGGTCCCAGTCACACTGCGCAGTGAGCCCTGTGCCCCCCAGCACAGGCCAGGATGGGGCTCACTCTACCCAGCACTCACCTCCATTCACATCTCCTCCATCCCCTCCTCAGCCCCCAGCAGGATGGATGTGGCCCCAGGGGACTGTGGTGACAGAGAGGGAGGTGGGCTGCACTGTCCCTTTACAGGGCGTGGGAGCCGGGGACCTCCGGGCTCAGGTTCTCCTCAAGGAAGTTGACCCAGGAGCCCCCCGCTGCTTCCAAGCTCCTGGTCGGGGAGGCAGAGAGGGGGCTGCTGGGGGGTGAGGGGGAGGCCACCAGCCGCAGGTTGAGCTTGGCAGCAAGCGGCTTCCCCATGGTCACCATCCGCCTCTCTTCCACAAAGTCATCCATGCCACAGTAGCGGTACTGCAGGCAGATGGTGAATACCAGCTCCTGCTGTGGGGGCACCAGCAGCATGGGCACCCATCCCAGGGCATGGCCACGCCACACTCCTGGCACTGGCCCCCTGCCCGGTGTGACTCTTACCCGTAGTTTCTGCAACCCACCATGGTTGGGCAGTAACCAGTGGCTAGGGAGGGAACAGGGTGGCAAATCCGGCACCAGGTTATAGCAGGTCTCTGCTGAGCTGCCCCTCACCCACAGGCCCTGGCACTCACGGGTGGCACAAGCCAGAGGGCACCAGGAGAACACAAGGCATTCAACTCCTCCATGGGCATGGCACCATCACCCCAGCAAGCCCAGAGACCTTCCCAGCTGAGCCAGGGTGCAACATGGCAAGCGATGCCCAATGGGAGCCACCCCAGTCCTGATGGGGCAAGGGGTGTCCCATGGGTTCCAGCCCAGGGATGCAGATCTGGAGGCCCACCTGAGCTAGGGCTGCTGTTCCTCTCCACCTAGATGTGGACCCACCTGCAGAAGGTGAAGGTGGCCCCGCAGTTCACCCTGCAGATGTACCACTCGGGCTGGCCTGGGGTGGCCATGTTGATCACCAGCTCCGGGGCCGTGGCTCCAGGCACCTAGGAGACAGTAGGGAGCCAAGGAGTCGGGGAGTCCCTCCCACCCATCCCAGTGCCCTTGCCATGGATGGGGCCCAGAGGCCCTGCTCGATGGGATGCAGCGGGACCTCACCTCCCACTTCCCACAGAACCACTGGTAGGCAAAGCCTGGTGGGCCAGTTGCCCAGCAGGTCAGGGACACCCAAATCCCCTCCATTACCATCTGCGACTCTGGCTGCACCATGATGCGGATCATGTCCTGGACTGGGGAGAGGAGAGACCAGCCTGGGCTGGCTGAGACCCCTGCCCTGCACAATCCCATCACATCCAGTCTCACACCTGCCCACAAGAGCCTGTTCTCTCCCATCTTACCCCATCCCATCCTATCACACCCCGTCCCATTCCACCCCTCTGTCCTGTTCTAACCACCTCACCTTACCTTGTCCCACTCAGTGTTGTCCCACTCACCCCAGCTTGTCTCGTTCCATCCTATCCCACCCCACTCTACTCTGCTCCAACCCATCCCATCTTGTCCCATCATACGCTGTCCCATCCCTCTCCACCCTGTTCTATCCCTTCTTATCCCATCACATAGAATCACAGAATCACAGAATGATCCAGGCCAGAAGGGACCTCTAGGGTCATCTAGTCCATCCTCCCCACAGTCAGCAGGGACACCCCCAACTAGACCAGACGTTGCCCACCTCATCATCCCAGCACACCACATCCCATCCTGTCTCATCCTACTGCATCCATCCCATCCCATCACCCCACTACCCAGAGCAAGACCACCAACGGGAAGAGCTGCTCCTCATCTCCCCCTGCTTTGCCTCTGCTGACCCACTGTCCTCTGGTGCCCCTCTCCAGGACCCATGAGACACTGTTGTCCATCCCTAGCAGCGCTGCTGAGGGCTTGGCAGACCCGTGTGTGCCCCATCCTCTCCAGGCAGCTCAGCAGGTACTTGAGGGTGCAGTCATGCTCGGCCAGGAGCTACAGGAGGCACTGCGTGGGGCTGCCGTGGGGCTCCAGCACCTTCAGCGAGCACATCGGCAGCCCCTACGCGCTGCAAGGCACCCCAGTGCTTAGCACCACAGCCCACCTCCTGCACCAGGATGGGGAATCCCACCGGGGGACTCAGCAGTGCCCCCAGCCCAGGCTGTGGCCAAAATGCGGTGGCCAAGGGACCCGCCCGCCCCTTGCTCAGCCCATGGCAGGGCTGTGCCATGTGCATTTTGTCACCCCATGGGGGATGGACCCCCAGAGATGTCCCCCAACCCTTACCTGCACCTGAAGCATTTCTCTGCCCCAGACACTTTGGCCAGTTTGCGCCAGCCCTGGACAGTGTCATCAAGGAGCTTGCAGAGCCGAGCCATCACCTCCTTTCCCTTCTATGCTCAGGGGTGAAGAGCCATGATAGAAGCACGGGAGACCTTGCTCATCCCTGGCCCCAGGCAAGGAGCCAGGGCCATGTTAGCCCAGCCCCAGGACAGGGACCTTCGCAGGACAGGGTCCAAGGGACTGGTAAGAGGGGATGTCCCCTGTCACCTTCCCTATCCTTTTGGGGGACAGAGGGAATGGGGCCCATCATAGAGGGCTGAGCCTGGGGACCCTTCTCCCTCTGGCAGCAACCCCCTCACTGTCACCAGGCCCCTGGATGGTGGCCCCACAGCCAGCATGAGCCCTGACGGGCCACCACGAGGAGCCTAGGGAGGGGTTAGGGGAAGGTACACAGGGGTCCTGGGGCTGGGACCCACCGCAGCTCCCCTTGTCCCTGGCAACGGCGTCAGCAGCAATGGGAGCATGGCAGGAGTCACCCTGGGTGGGGGCAGCACCCAGGGATGGGCTCCCTCCTCCTTCTCCCCCCAGATCCTGCCCCACCGACCCACCCCAGGCAGGTGCTTCTCCCCAGGACCAAGTGACCCGAGGTGTCTGGGTGACACAACCCTGAGCGGGGCAGGGGCTCTGAGACTGAGGGCAGGAGCTCAAGTGCCCCCTCTGCTCACCCCCTACAGGATTTTGGAAGCTGGGGGTGGCAAGGGGAGGGTGAGCTGCAGGAGGGGCCTGGCAAGGACAGGGCACTCATCACAGAATACAGCCCAGCCTGAGCCCCATCAGATCTGAGGGTGTGCTCTGAGCCACCGGCAAAGGAAATGAGGGTGCAACCCAAAATCTCCCCAACATCCTCCCTGCGCTACAGCTTTGACCTTCTGCTTTCCTCTGCTGCTCCCTGTGCCGCTGTGTGGGTGCTGCAGCCGCCAACCTGGCCACCCCGCAGCCCCCGAGGGAGCCAGGCACAGCCCCCAGCCCCGGCTGCAGGGCAGGGGGCACTGCAGGTGCTGCTGGGCAGAGCAGCGGCTCCATCACCCCTTCCTTGCTGCAGGACCTCCCAGGTGGCTGCTTTGTCCCCGCAGCCTAATTTGAGGCCAGGCAGGATCTGCAGGGCACTGAGTCCCAGTCAGAGATGAACCAAGGGGATGGGGGCACCTCTCAGCTGGGGGAGCCCAGGCACAGGCAGGACCGAGGCCCAGGGGAAGCTGCTGGGCTCTGCCAGGCTGGGGACAGGCAGGGACAGGGCAGCAAAGCTCCTGCTGCTGTGGGGAAGACCCTACCTTTGCCACACAGCCCAGCCCAGCCAGGACTCCGGCATCCCAGCAGCCGCCAGTTCCTGCAGCTGGAGGAGGAAGCAAGAGCACAGCGCCGGGGTGGCACTGCAAGGGGTCACCATGTCTCCCCTCACCTCACCCACCGTGCTGCCAGAGCCTGGCCCCCATCCTCCTGCCCCTGGGGAGCACAGGCTGCTCAGGCCTCAAAGCTCCCCCAGGGAACACAGTGACACCAGCGGAGTCGTTCCCCACCCAAAACACACTACAACCCCCACAGGGACATTAAGCTTTTGCAATGGAGGCTGTGACAGAGAAGGGAGCAGGACCCATTTGGTGGCACAGGCTCCCTCTACGAGCAAAAAAATTGAGCTTGTGTTTTAGCAAACACACCAAGAATTTGTGGGTTGCATTGCCTCAGCCCCTCCCCAGCCCCCTGCCATGAGGGGGGACCCGTATGGTGCTTGCTGAAGGCCTAGGTTTGCAACAGCCACTATAACAGGTATCAGCCTCACAGAGTTTTATTACCAATTTACAGCAAGAAGAGACCAAGAGCAAGAGCTGGTCCCACCACCACCCGTGCTGGTGCTCAGGGCGGCCTCACACCCCAAGTTCTGCCAGTGCCTACAGCTTCTTGCCCTTCTTCAGCCTGTTGCGCTGCCACACGTTGTACTTTCGCAAGCGCCTCCAATACTCAATCGAGTCAGGGTCCAGCTCCTCCAGCTTCTTGGGGGGCCCAAGGTGGATCCTGAAGAGCCTGGGAGTGAACGCAGAGGATGTGAGGCTGCCTGCGGCAAGGAGGGCAAAGGGACAGGACGGAGCAACGGACGCGCGCAGATCCCTCACCCATCACACACGTGGTGCTGCCTGCTCTCCTCCCCTGGCTCTCAGGGAAGGTCTCTGGGCTGCAGAGCTGCAGTTTTCCTCTTCCCATAGCAGCTCCCTGTCTCTCTTACACTCATCTGTGCCTCTGAGATGGCACCTCTGTAGGGGCGGGCCCCTAGGAGGGACCCCCCTCCTACACACAGACAAAAGGGGCTGGGCACCACCTACCAGTCCGGGTACTCAGAGTCGGGCTTCAGGGCCACCTCTGGGCCGTCCTTGAAGTAATTGACTCCCATGGCATAGGTGGTGAGCATGGTGGGGTCCGTGCAGACCTCCGGGCCCTGCAGCCCTTCTTTTGGCACGTTCTTGCCCTTGGACTTCATCGCTGCAGGGACAAGGGCACGGTCAAGGCCCGGGATGCGACGGGGGTACCGAGATGGTGGCAGGGAAACGGATGGGAGCCGGGGACGGGAGCAGGGGCACGGGGCAAGGTGTCATGAGGAGGGGATTAGGCCACCACTGGGGAGGGCCCAGGTGACGAGGGACTGAGCCGCGGTTCCCACTCAGGACTGGGGACGGGGGCTGAGGGGACGGGGGCTGAGAACCGTGCGCCGGCCCCGAAACCAGTAACACCTGCGGGGAAGAGCAGCGGGACGAGGCTCACCGGGCTTCTTAGCGTATCCGCGAACTGGGCCCGACAGCACCACCCGCGTCGCCCGCAGCAGCACCCGGGTCGCCATGTTGGGCGCCGCGGGGCACGCAGGGAAGGGGGTGGTGCAGCACTGCGCATGCGCTGCGGTGCCGTCGGCCGGAAGTGGAAGCGGCGGAGCCGTCCCCTTCCGGGGCGGCAGGGAGAGGGTCCGTCCGGCGCCGCTCGGGGAGGAGAGTCGGTGCTGGCGGGGTTGGTCCTGGCGCCCCCGGGCTGGAGCCGCGCTATGGAGAGTAGCATGGATTTCGAGGCGGCTGCGCCCGCCCCCTCTGCTGTCGGCAGCGATGAGGCCTTGGAGCCGCCGGCTATGGACACGGAGGAAGGGCCCGTGGTGCGGCCTGGTGGGTGCCGGGTGGGTGCCGGGCAGCCGGAGGGTCCTCGCCTTGTCACCCTACGCCGTAGTTGTGGCTCCGTGCGGGACGTGCCCGCTCCTGAGGGTCAGCGGACGACTCTAGGGCCCGGCTCGGGGTCTGCTTCAGCGTCGGACCTCGGAGAGGGTGCAGGCGGACAAAATGAGCTTTGCCAAGACTTGGGCAGAAAGGCAGACGACAAGGCAGGGGCTGCAGGGCCACGGGACTCTGCTGGCTGGAAATCCAGTGCCGGGAGCACCCCTCGGGGCACAGGACATCCTCGGGACCCCAGCAGTGGCGACCTGCCTCGTATGGACCTGGATGAGGCCCCTGAGGAGGAATCCTCAGAGCTGCAGGGCCTGCTGGCCCAACTCAAGACCCTCGACCCCAACCTCTGTGACCACTCGCCCACTTCAGAAAAGGACTCACTGCCCTCCACGAGTGCTGGCACAGCCCCTTTGTCAGGCACGGCCCCACAGCAGGCCCAGCCGAGCTATGGGCAGTGCCAGGGCAAGTGCCGGCCCTGCCCACTGCATGTAGCCACAGGCCAGGGCTTAGAGACACGGCCCTGCTGTGCCCAGCACTCAGCCTGCTCCCGGCCCTGCCACGGCCTGCTCTTTGCTGAGGCTGACCGGGAGGACTTGCTGAGCCTCCTGTGCTATGAGGGGGCGCTGTCTGAGGCCAGCACTGAGACGCCCTTGGCCCGCTCTGATGTCCTGGCTGGGACCAACCTGGAGATGCTGCAGGCTCAGGAAGCGCCAGCTGCTGTGGAGACGCCTGAAGCACTGGAAAGGTCAGAGAGCTCAGAAAAAGGATCTTCCAGTGGCTTGTATTATCAAGAGGGCATCTGTGAGGCCGACTCCACCTGTGAGGACAACTGGGACACTTCCCCAGAGCCAGCCTGGGTGATCCTGCCTCCCGCTCCGGCTCCAGAGGTAGAGCAGCCACCCCAAGGCAGCGTGACTGTGAGTGCATCGTATATGGGCTGCAGCAGTGAGCCAGGACATGCCTCTTGGCTCTGCTTCCATGTGGGGCTTTGGGTGGGGGCAGTCAGGAGCCAGGGATATCTTTTCCTTAGGTCTTACAGGGCATCATGCTGCTAGGGTGCCCAGACGAGACTCTTGGTACTGGCTTTCGCTCCTGCTGCCTTGAATGTGGGGGGATACGTGCATAGCTGTCTGATCCATGCATGCCCTGGGGAAGAGGCTAGTGGGTCCAAACAGCCTGTGACCCCAGGACCATGCACTCCCTGAACCTCCTGGCCTCAGGACACTGCTGGTGCTCCAGAGGCATCCTGGCCATGGCACAGACCAGCTGAATCCTTGGGATTCCAGCGAGACCCTCACCTGCTGTCTTGTTGCTTTGCAGAACAGGGAACCCCCGTCCTCCTGCTCAGCTTTCAAAGACGGTGAGTTGCATCTATGCTCAAGCACCAAAAGCACCCAGGATTCCTGACCCACCACTTCCTGCTCTGACTCTGAATGCCAGGGGTCCCAGTCAGGGATTGAGCACCTCGCTCTGCACCCACATACCCATGTGGCTTCAGACTCAAGGTGGCTGGTTTGATTCCAGCTTGCCCTTCACTGAGTGAATGGGGGTGCTCCAGGGATCAGGGAGGGGGGATGTTTAGGTTTGGGAAGGGAGAAGGAGGGATGCCAGGGTGTCCCTGAGGAAAGGGGGAAGCAGCCCTGAGGTCAGAGTTGGACCCCTGGTGATGGCAGGAGCCCGTCCACCAAGCACTGAGCTGCTTTGCCTTGTGTAGGCACACAGCTAATGGGCAGCAGGAGTTGGTACCCACAGTTTTCAGAGGTGGGGGACCAGCCCCTGCTTAGTCCCTCCCAATGCCTCAGTTCCAGGCCCTTGTGATCCGGAGGATCTGCTGGACGGTGTGATTTTTGGGGCAAAGTACCTGGGCTCCACGCAGTTGGTCTCGGAGAGGAACCCCCCGACCAGCATCCGCATGGCACAGGCCCAGGAGGCGGTGAACAGGATCAAGGTGCAGGAGGGTAGGGGGGCATGACTGCCGCTAGCCGGGCACAGCCTGTGGACATGGGGGCACCACTTAGGACCTCCGTCTGTGGGGCGGGGACCCAGAAGAGTCCTGGCAGCAGCAGTGACATCTCCTGGGTGTTTTGTTCTGCAGGCACCGGAAGGGGAGTCCCAGCCCATGACAGAGGTGGATCTGTTTGTCTCCACGCAGAGGATCAAGGTGCTCACGGCTGACACGCAGGTGAGCGGGGAACACGAGCGCCTGCATGGCTTTGGGGCTGCTGGAACCTTCCTGTTTGGCTTTGGGATCTCTGCTTTGCCAGTGGGGTCATGCCTAAGGATGACCTACAGGCAAGGACACGCATCTGGGAGGAGACATGTCTCTCCTGCAGCCATCCTGTCCCTTGGCTCTCTCTGTGGCTGCATGAGGCTTTTCATGCACCTGTGCCTCGTGGGTGCTGTTGGGTTCCCAGACCAAGCTCCAGGAAACCTAGGCTTGAAACATCTGTGCTTTTTACCTCAGGATTAGTTGCTGCTTTACAGTAAGAGGGAAGAGCTGTCTTGACCACAGACAGCACCCAGAGACAATCAAAAGTCCTTGACTGAAGAAGCTGTTTGTACCTTTCAGTGTAGACATGGTTTCTGCCCAGCACGGGCCAGACATTTGGGCTGTGTCCCAGCACGGTGGTGTCTTGGCTGGCTCATGGGGTCTATCAAGCCAGGGAGGGCTGAGCATCTCTGCCCATGTCCCCCTTGCCAGGAGGCCATGATGGATCACTCCCTCCAGACCATCTCCTACATCGCTGACATCGGCTCCCTTGTGGTGCTCATGGCACGCCGGAAACTGCCTCAGCGGTCGGAGGTGGCAGAGGAGAAGCGGCTCTACAAGATGATCTGCCACGTCTTCCATTCAGCCGATGTGAGGCGGCACACAAGTCCCTCGGGAGGGCAGGGTGGCACTGGGGTCCTGGGCCCCGTCCTGGTGTAATGCCAGGTTGCTCTGGGTCTCTGTGCTCTGACTCGAACAAGAAGGGGGGTGGGGAAAGGAGCCCAACCTTAGCACCTCTGCCACAGAGAGGGGGGGGCCCAGCAGAAAAGCGGGGAGGATTGGCACCATGAAGGGGCCAGTTTAGGGAGGGAAGGAGCCAGGATGCCTAGGGCTGGGTATTGCAGGGTGCTGGCAGCTGGTGACTCCAGTTTGGCCATGAGACCGTTGGCTCTGAGCCATGGGCATGAACAACCCCTTTTTTTTCCCCAGGCCCAGATTATCGCTCAGGCCATCGGGCAAGCGTTTGGCGTGGCCTACCAGCGCTTCCTGGAGGCCAACAGCATCGACCCAAGCGAGCTGAGCCCTCGCCAGTATAACCGTGCCCTTGAGGACCAGGAGCAATACAATGCAGAGCTGACCCACTTCTCCCGGCAGGAGAACTGCAAGGACGTAAGAGCTGTGTTGGAGGGGCGTGGACAACGTGGGGTACCTGCTGGCACCTCTGTGTTGTCCCCTCCATGGCTTCCTGAGCAGCTGAGCTGCTCCCTACAAACCTGTGCCCCATCCCAGCTGGCTGTGGGCCCAGGACAGCCTTACTGGGGCATGTGCCCTGTAACTCTGGTAACTGTACCCTATCTGTTCCCCTGCCAGGTTTGCATCCAGAAGCAAAAGGGTGAGATCCTGGGCATCGCCATCGTGGAGTCAGGCTGGGGCTCCATCCTGCCCACTGTGGTCATCGCCAACCTGATGCACGGCGGCCCCGCGGAGAGGTCAGGCGAGCTGAGCATCGGGGACCGCCTCATGTCCGTCAACGGGACCAGCTTGGTGGGGCTGCCCCTCGCCTCCTGCCAGAGCATCATCCGGGTGAGCCTCAGGATGGCTTCCTGCCACCACCCTGACAGAGATGGGGACTGCCCTGGGAGTACCTGTATTGCCAGGGTCCCCGTGATGCTCCTGGCTCGGGGGTGGATGGGTGATAAGAGGCTGTGGAGGGCAGAAGGGGTGGGAGTATGGGGTACCATACCCATCCTGTGGGTTGTGACAGTCCCTCCTCGGAGTGGTTGGGAGGAAGGGGTGTGATGAGGCAGCGCCCTCCCCAAGGAGGAGGGTGGGTGAGGCAACAGGTGCCTGTCCTGGAGGGAACCTATTGCATTTTCTACCTCCTGGGCAGGAAGGAGTCAAAAGCAAGGACAGTGTGGCCTCAGGGGCAGAAGGGGACATTTTGAACTGGATTTATAAGTTCTCTCTGAATTTGAGCCTGGCAGAATCCTTGTGTTGCCTCAGTTTCCCTATTGAAAACAAGTAGCTAATCCTCAGCCCCCCGCTGTGAGGGTGTCTTGCCTCTCGGCCATGCCAAATAGCTATCCAAAGTCTGACAAAGCCCCCATCCCATCTTCCAGGAGCTGAAGCACCAGACAGAGGTGGTGCTGAACATCGTGCACTGTCCCCCTGTCACTACGGCTGTCATCCGCCGCCCTGACTCCAAGTACCAGCTAGGCTTCTGTGTGGAGAACGGCGTGGTGAGTGCCCAAGCTCTGGGGTCAGCAGAGGGTGTCAGCCACCCCCGAGGGACACGTGGTTCTGGCTGTGTCCCAGTGGAGGAGCACACAGCTCTGGTGCTGCTTGAACCTGCCAGGGCTCAGGTTTGCCAGGGCTCTGCTGTGCCACAGCAAAAGACTGTTCATAGCTCTCCTGCAACTCCAGAGGTTGGATCTGTCTCCCTAATGCTCCTCAGCTGTTTGCTTTTGGGGTGGTGGTTTCTTCCTGGCTTCCTTGGTGTGACCTCAGTGATGTGTTGGTGTCCCCCGTGCCCCAGGAACACCCTGCTCTGGGCTCCACTGTGGCTGTGATGGGCAGGCAGAGAGGATCATTTCCAGCACCCGTGGGCATTGATGTGGGTGGGCCTTGATGTGGGTGGGCCTTGATGTGGGTGGGCCCTTGCCCTACAGCTGCATCGCGCACTGACCGATGCTCCCCAGCTGGAGATGCAGTCATCCCACACAGGAGCTGCTGCCCCAGGGAGCAGCCCAGGCTTGATGGGAGCAGGGGGATGTGCTGGGTGGATGGGGGAAATGAGCTCTCTGGCAGCAGGGGAACACCACCAGGGGCTGCCCTTGCCCTACAGCTCAGCACATCGCTCTGGTGGCAGCAACACAAAATCCCTGCCCTCGCTTGCGTGCCCATGGGTTGGAGGAGACAGCACCCAAATCCAGAGCTCTTGCTGGGAGCCTGCATGCGTGAGAGGGTTTGGGGTGGTGGTCGCCCATGGCCCTGGGCTGCGGGCACAGCTCTGATCTAACCATCGCTCCTTGCTCCCCAGATCTGCAGCCTGATGCGTGGGGGCATTGCAGAGAGAGGTGGCATCCGTGTGGGGCACCGCATCATTGAGATCAACGGGCAGAGCGTGGTGGCAACGCCCCACGAGAAGATCATCCAGATCCTCACGCAGGCAGTCAGCGAGGTGAGCTGGGCTGGGTGGCAGACAAAACACACTGGGTGCAGTGGTTTGCACCAGCTGCCTCCAACCTGGGGTCTGGGGTCTCCCAGCTGATGTGTGTGTCTCCATCTAGGTCCACATCAAGACCATGCCAGCCTCCACGTACCGCTTACTGACTGGGCAGGAGCAGCCCGTCTTCCTCTGAGCTGCTGGCCAAGCCCAGCTCTTGCTGTGTGTGCCTGGGGCCAGGCAGCAGTGAGCACGGGGTCACCAGGGCAGGGTGGGCTTTGCCTCCTGTCCCAGCACCCTCATCTGTGCCCTCTGGTCCCCAGCAGGGTCTAATCCTGCACCTCTTTTGTTTTACTCAGGACACAGTGGGAGACTCTGGGGGTCTGGTACCCAGCTTGAGCGGTGCCAGGGCCTACGGTGCTGCAGTTTGGGCACTTCCTCCTCCACCACTCACCTCTCCCTGCCTCATGGTGCCTGTCTTGCCGCTTCACAAGCTCACTTGCCTTGGCCTCGTGCTGGCAGGAGGCAAAGGAACCCTGCATGAAAGGTTACCCCATTCAGTCACCACAGACAGTGCTTTTTACACTTGCCAACGGTGCCTTTCCACACATAGGGATGGTGCTGGAAGCACAGCCCTGCACTCCAGTGTGTGGGTGTGCACTGGCACCCCTGAGGGAGAGCTGGCACTTCCCAGACACAGCCTTCTGGGGCAGTAGCACCCTTACCACCCGCTCCTCCTGACCTCGCTCTGCCAGAGGACTGTGGAGGGTTCAAACAACCTCCCTGTTAGACCTGTCACATCGAGCTGGGAAACTCCCTCTGCTTTTCCCTAGTGCTGCCTTTAACTGCTCTGCACGCACAGCCTTGCCCCAGCCTGCCAGAGCCCTGGGTCACAGCCCTCAGTGCTGTCCCTCAGGACACTGAAAGTCAACATGGGACTGGCCCAGTCCAACATCCTGGGGAGCTGGGGGTTGTGAGTGCCGAGGAGCAGCGCCCGGTGATGTCTTCTCAGGAGTGGGTCTATCACCCCAGCAGGCAAAGCAGCGCTGACCTGACTTTGCCTGTGTGCTTGGTTGATGTAAAAATAAAGAGTTTTAGGAAAGGTGGGAGGCTGTGTTTCAGGAGCCCTGGCTGGGCTGCTCCGGGCCACACACCCTGACTCTGCTGCGGTGCCAGATATTGGCATAATCCAAGCCTGGTTCCTGCACCAGTGCTTCTTGGGGCAGGCAGAGTGTCCAGCTGCATCCAGCGAGGCCACTCAGGGCTCCCCAGCGTGCTGCTACTCAGCATGCATGGAAACAGCCTGACCTGATCAAAAAATCTCTTTTATTCCAGCAGCAGAGGCCATGGCCAAAAGGTGGGAGGAGGCACTTGGTGGTGAGGGGTACAGCAGGATTAGGCCCAGCCTGGCTGTGGTGTGCTGTGTGGCACTGCCTGGACTGCCACGGGTACCCGGTGGCATGGGGCTGCAGCAGGGCTGGCCCAAGGTCACTGGCTGCCCAGTGGGACGGGGGCCAGTAGCGCTGCTACACGTCTGTAGCTGGGCCCCACTCGTAGCCTTCATCCTGGTCTGAGTCATCCCTGGCTCGTGTGAACCTCTTCCTCACAGCATCATGCTCGTAGTCCCTGGGTGACGAGAAGCCACGGTGATGCCTCTGCCTCCCTTTGGGACCAGATGGCAGAGACTGGGGGAGGGGGGGGGTTCAGGCCAGGCAAAGCTGACACCACAGCCTCTACATGCCCTGCCCCAGCCCCAGGGTTGGCTGATTGCACCCTGGTTGGCCCTAGCACACGGGGTACCTGATGTTGTCATAGTGCTGGCCTCGCTGGCCCTGCCGCTGCTGCTGGGTCGTCTGTGAAAGACCAGAGAGATGAGGGAGTCAGAGGTGGGGGCAGGATTTGTGCCCCAGCCTGGGGGTGGGCTTGGTCCTCCCTTGGGGAACCAGAGCTGGGCGTAGATGCGCAGCTGGACCCTGCAGTAGCTAGAGGTGACACCCTGCCTGTGCCACAGGGGACAGGAATCAGCCCCCACAGGCAGGCTGTTTCACTCCCTCTGTCCCACCAGCCCCTCATACCAATATGAGGGACCCACCTGCTTGCTCAGGTTGTGGCTTGGTGACATCTGTGCCGGCTCAGAGGAGCGGGCCAGCCCGGGCTGGTTGTAGGCATCCTCCCCCTCGCCATCAGTGTAGGCTCCTGCCTCACCGTCTGTGTCGTCATAGTCGCTGTTGGCGTGACTGTCACAGGTCAAGTAGCCCGAGGCTGCCGCACTGGGTGGGTTCAGCAGGTCCAGACTGTCCTCCAGTGCCACATCTGCCTGTGGGATGGGGACCCCAGGTTGTGGGTGGCAAGTGTGTGGCCCCATCCCCTGCCTGGCTGCAGCCCCAGCAAGCTGAGCCTGCCGCAGGGACCCTGTGCCCTCTACCTGCTCTGCCGCCGTCCAAACAGGCTGGCTCTGCTGCGTCCTGATGATGTCCTTGATCGCTTCATACCAGGTGTTGCTGCTGCCACTGAGGCTGACAGTGGCAGTGAAGAGGTGGCTGCAGTACTTCTTCATCTTGTTGGCCTGGGTGTAGAGGCGCCGGGAGCTCTTCCTTGAGTCAGGTGCCAGCCACTGACGCATGGCCTTGATGCCCTGGCGGCTCTCAGGCTCACAAAACACCACCACTGGGTAGTACTGCACGTAATTGAGGCGCTCCACTGCCAAGGGCGTGATGTCCAACAGGGCATGCTTGTTCTAGGGCAGGGCACAGCCATCAGACCCACTGGGGACAGGGACAGACGCCATGGCCCACGCAGCACTAAAGACATGGGGAAGGTTTCTCACCTTTTCTGCGATCTGCCGCACTGAGTCCAACTTGATGACCTTGGATAAAGCACCGTCTCGGGGCACACTCGCTGCAGGACGTGGGGACATGGTGTGAGAAGGGCTGGGGGACACGTGGCATCTCCCCTAGGCTGGGTCTGGCTGTGTCCTGCCCTGCGTCTATGTCCCTCAAGGTGGGGATGTCTGGGTCATGGGGTGGGTGACTGAGTCCAGGAAGGTGTTGGGTTGTCATAGGGATGGGGTGATGAGGCAGGAGTGGGACAGCCACGGGTAAAGAGGTCCCATAGGTCCCAGACACTGAGGATCTGGCAGCTGGATATGATTTCTGCCCAGTGTGGGGGGCACTTACGGGCAATCTCGAACAGCTCAGGCAGCTCCGTGCTCAGCTTCTGCATAGCGATGTCCGCGATGGGGCCCAGGATCACCACCGGCCGCTTGAAGCTGGCTGTGGGAGAAGACAGACTGGTTCAGGGAGGCTGGGGGCAAGGGCAGAGCTTGCAGCACCCGGGTATCCAGCCCCACTCAAGGCGACCGTGGGCCTGGGACCTGTCCTGCTCTTCCCAGGAGACCAGAGCCCAGTAGCACCCACAATGGAGCAGCCCTGGAGCCGATGTCCCCTGGGTGGGTCTGAGCGACTGGGGACACAACCCTGCTACCCACCTTCCTTCAGGACCACTCTCTCATAAGGGGGGTAGTGGCCCTGCTTTGTGAGAGCAGACAAATCCTCCCGGCTCTTCTGCAGCATCTTCTTGGCACCTCGCAGGCCCCGCAGCTTCCAAAACTCGGCCCGTGCCCCAGAGGGGTTGGCACCAGGCGTAGCTTTCAGCACTGACTCCAGGCTGGCAATCTGCTCGGCCCTGGGAGGGGAAAGGGCTCAGCACATGGAGCTTCTGGATTTATCCCATGCTTTGCCTCTCTGGGCTCCAAGGAGCGCAGCAGGAGAAGCCAGTGTCCATGCTCGGTGACACGGCTGGATGAGGCTGTTGCAACCTTTTCCCTGTGGGACCCTGGAGAACCAGAGCATCAACTGCCCCATCATCACTCAGAGAGGACCAGCTCACTCTTCCCAGCATTGCTCCACCAGCCCTTCCCCTGCCTCTTACTGGGCCCACCATCCATGTCCCCATCTCACTGGGGAGCATCCCCTGGCTCTGCTCGTTTTGGGGTCATTTTGGGCTCCATCCCTACCTGCTCTGGTTGGGGATGATGCCCTTGTCCTGCTCCTGCAGGTCCCTGCCCATGCGCACAGCCAGCCAGTTCCCCAGCCTGCCCCGGTACATGGTGTCCACCACGTGGAATACGTCCCCACGGACAAAGCTGAGCCCCGATGGCGTGTCCTTCTCAAAGTCAAAGTGCGTACGGATGTAGAACGAGTCACCCACGTTGGACGAGATCATCTTCCTGTAAACTGGAACCCAGGGTGAGAGGGACCATCAGAGAAAGAGGTGGGTGAGAAGATGCTGGAAAGATTTGGGAAGGAGCTGGGCTGGGCTGGGAGCCTCCAGAGTAGCCCTTGATGCTAAGGAGGGTGTGTTTTCCTCCCATGGTGCTCTCAGGCAGGACCAGACCCCCAGCATCCACTGGCTTCTCCAGGCTGAGCCATGGTGCCAGAAAGCCCCCATGCTCCAGGACAGCGAGGCACAAAGAGGGCCAGGATGGTCTGGTCCCCTCCTGTTACCTCTCAATAGGAGGAGGAGGTGGGTGCAGGGAAGAAGGACCACCCTGCAGGGGCAGAAAGAGCCATGGCAAGTCCAGCAACCATGATCCACAGAAGATGGAGAGGCACAAGCCCAGGATGAGACCAGTTGTCACTCACTGTCCTGCTTGCTCTGGGTCCGCAGCGTGATGTTCTCACCCGGCGGCAGCTTCATGAGGAACTCCACAGCCTCCTCACGGGTCAGGTTCTGGAAATTGGTGTCATTCACCTGCCGCAGAAAAACACTGAGACACAGCCCTGCTAACAGGACAGGGGACACAGGTCCCAGTGGGGGTCCCAGGGACAGCAGTGCCCAGGGCAGAGAGGGAGAGGGAACTGCTCCTTATCACCCAAGTGCCTGCCACAAGCCCTAGTAGCCATGGGGAGGGCCTCTGGGCAAGCTGAGGCAGTGCCTTGGACTCCACTGGGTGTTAGCAAGGTGCTGGAGACAGCACCATCCCCTCAGAGCCAGCCTGATGGGTTCAGAACATGGCCCATCACTGACCCAAAACAATGCCCAGCAGAAGTCCAAACCCCAGGGAATCCCCAAAAGGAATGGGGCCTGTGCAAGTGCAGCAGCGTTGGGAGTTGTTCCCAGCCCTGGGTACCTGTAGGATCTGGTCCCCTTCTCGCACACCCTCGCTGTCAGCCGGGCTCCCTTCCTGCACGCCTGACACGAAGATGCCCACATCATTCCCACCAGCCAGCCGCAGCCCCACGCTCTTGGCCTTCACGAAGTGCACAACCCTGGAGTCGGCGCTGTACCTGCCACCAGGGAAGCCATGACAGTGGCTTCAGCCCAGCCAGGGACAGCACAGAGCATCACCAGCCCTGTGACCCCAACCCTGCACTGGAGCAGCTCACCATCTCCCCCAGCTCTTCCCCACCACCTCCCACAGACGTACCCATCCTTGCAGGCAGCTCTGCCAGAGGGGCTGGCATGGGGGCCTTGGTGGCCATCTCCCTCCACAGCTTCCAGAAGGTCTGCAGGGAAGAAGGGCTGGTCCAGGAGGTGGTGGCTGCACTGCTGTCAGGGCAGCTGAGGCACGGGGAGACCTGCCACAGCTCTGCCAGAGGGATTCGGACAGCAGAGACACACAGGAGCCTGGAGGCCACTTGGCCCTTAACCATCCCCCAAGCTCACTCACCAGGACCCCGAGCATCGTCCACGGCTGTGTCAGCTGCAGGGTCCCTGTTCGATCGTCTCCTCTCCCTGGAACAAAGTTGAGGCAAGATTTAGACAGGTCACAGAGGCAGGCACTGGATGGACAGGGGCAGGCAGTGCTAAGAGGGCAGCAAGGACAGTGTAGCAAGCTGGGGACCGAATGGCAGTCCCATCTCCAGGTTGAACATGCTCTGGGATGGAGGAGAACCAGCGAGAGAACACGGGAGATCTGAGGGATCTAACAGGGAAAAGAGGAACTCATGGGGGACAGAGAAGGGCTTACGGTGGTGAATTCCTCCTGGCAGCAGCTGGAAGTTGTGGAGAGGTATCGGGGGATGATGGGTGGGACAATTCAGAGTCAATGTCAGAGATGTCTGCAGGAGGGAACACGCATTAGTGACAGCCCAGTTGATGTGCTGTGTGTCTGGTGCCTGGCCCTGTCACTGTGTCCCCTCACCATCCATCCGTGAACTGTCGCTCTGGCTTTCTTCTATGTCAGGGATGTTGACCAGGAACTGCCGGTGGTCCCGGAGGATGAGCAGGGTCAGGGTCCCCTCTGTCCGCTCAATGAGCTGCTGGGTTTCAGCCAGGGACATGTCCTCACTGGCCACCCCATTGATCTGAAGGGGGCAGAGTGGGAGGCCTCAGGGCGCCTGCTCCTGGGAAAGCCGCCCCCAGGAAAGCCCCCCTCGAATGGGATGTTCCAATTCTCACCTTCCCCAGCCCTTCCCAGCCCCTCCAGCCCAGCCCCAGCTTCTGCAGCTTCACCCATCCTGGCCCATGTCCCTGTTCCTGGCTGCCTCTAACAAATTAGCACCATTAGCTGCAGGGGGGCCCTGCACAGTGGCAGGAGCT
The DNA here is from genome assembly GCA_013400055.1 of Nycticryphes semicollaris. Classification (NCBI taxonomy): domain Eukaryota; kingdom Metazoa; phylum Chordata; class Aves; order Charadriiformes; family Rostratulidae; genus Nycticryphes; species Nycticryphes semicollaris. The sequence goes on from VXBJ01004294.1 coordinate 166,686, forward strand.
GCAGAGACCCCCTCAGATACTGCCTGAAACTCAGTTTTACTTTGACCTTGGCCCAGCGCTGTCCTTCCACGTGCTGGCCTGGTGACAGGGAGTCAGGCCCCAAGCAGACTATGAGTCTGGCATCTCCCTGCAGTGCAGCAGCTTTGCTGATGGGGTGAAATCCCTCCTGTTCGCCCCAGAGTCACTTTGGGAACTCAGAAGCCACGGGCTGGCCTAACACATGTGTGCAAACTAAACCACTCCCTCCTCTATTTCCTCCTCCCCACGTACTTTAAGCATCATTGCACAACATGCTCTGAACAACCCTGAGCTCCTTGCACTGACTGCTCTCTCAGCAGGGACATACACACATGGGAGGTGACCACACACCATGAGGACTGCAGGACAGATGTGCTCCCACTGTGGCAGTGGGACAAGTAAGTCCTTGGTCGAATGCTGCAGGGCTGCCTCAACCAGGCAGCTTTGACACTGGGGGGAGCTGGTCCCCAAGAGCCCCCACGGGGTCCCTGGGCATGAGTGGGAAGCCAGAGCAGGGTGCAGACACCAGCCAGTGCTGCCTCCAGCCAAGCTGCATCCTTTACAGGCAGCCAAGAGAAGCACCTTGCAGTGACACTGGGCAGGGATGAGCCACTGGAAGAGGGTAGATGAGTCCCCCAGCAAGTGCTGTGTGCCCTGTGGGGCCCCATACCTTCAGGATGAGGTCTCCCTCCTGCAAAGAGCTGTCCTTTGCTGCCAGCCCACTCTCCACTATGTGCTTGATGAAGAGCTGACTCCCCAGCTTCAGGCCATACTCTGCACCAGAGAAAGTCCACAACAGTGCTGGAGCCACGCAGATGCAGGACCCCCTTGCAGCCCCCCATCGGCACCATCCACTTGGGGCACTAGCCAGCTCAGCTCTGCAGCCCCAGGCTGAGGCCAGGTGGGTCTGGTGCACCCAGCACAGCACCAGACCCTGTCACCAACCCTGGCATCACCTCTGCCCTGGGGGAAGATGCACGGCCATCAATTGTGTGACAAGACCTGGGGGCAGGGGGAGTGGAAGGGCCTCACCTTCATTCTGTTTCTGCTTTACCAGGACTGATGTGATGGGTTTCATTGGCACATCCCAGCGAGGCAGCCGCTTGAAGCCCGACACCAGGGCCAGCCCATTGGTGTCCCCTTCGTGGCTGAAGCCATTAGTGGAGTGGCGCCGGCTGTAGCCCCTCTGATCGGAGCCCCTGTCAGGGCTCTGCTTCCAGTGGCTGCTGTCCTGGCTTCTCCTACGGCTCCGGGACGCTGGTTTGCAATGGTGGTGATCATCCCAGTGGTGGCCAGAGCTTCTATCGCTGGATGAGTCTCCGTCATAGCCCCGGCTGTGGTCCAGGTCATCCTGGGAGCGGTGCAGGGCTGGATGTGCACCGTGTGACCCACGGTCCTCGTCCGAGTCATAGTGCTGGGGCACGGTGGGGGACCCAGGGCTCCTCTTGCTCAAGGGGAGGTAGACTTTCTTCGGCCTTTTCAGGGTCTGCAGGTGGAAAGTGAGAAGGAGAGGGTGGTAGGTGAACCTGCCTCTGCCAGGAAATGTTTCTACAGCAATGTCCAAGCTCCAAGCAGGAGTGTGTGGGGCACAGGAGAAGGACATGGACACACACGGTGCAGTTCCGTGTGTGACACTGGCCCCCATCCCGCCGCAGGGCACACTCACGATGTTGGCTGTTTTGCCGCAGGTTTTAAGCGTCTGGATGGCGAAGGAGGATGAGACATTCTCCATGGAAAGGCCATTCACCATCACGATGTGGTCCTTCTTCCTGGGAGAGGAAATGCAGCTGTGGCTCTGCCCCAGGCACAGCCCCCAAACGCAGGGAGTTGGTGGGGTGTCAGGGGCAGCTGTTGCCCCAGGAGGACCCCATCCCAGAGGGGCAGGGTGTCAGCGGGGCAGGTCCTGGTCTAGCAGGAGCAATTCGCTGTCCTTCCTGTCCCCACAGTGAGCAACCTCCATGTCCCCACATCTCTGCACACTCACAGGAGCCGTCCCACCGCTGGTCCCCCAGCCACCACGTCTGAAACAATCACTGCTGTGTCCCCAGTCGTCCTGTTGGGACGGTCCCGGCCGCCGGAGACAGCGAAGCCAAAGCCATGGTGAGGGTCCTAGCAGGGACAGACAGAGAGGGGTCAGGCAGAGCTGGCCCCACAGCCTCTGTCCCTTCCTGCAGCCACCCTGGGCCATGCTCACCTTGCTTAGCATCACTGTGTGCTGCTCCCAGATCAGCATCTCCTCCATGGTGGGCACCCGCCAGCGCAACCAAGGGGAGGTGGCAGTGGCAGCAGGCTGGCGTGGCAGCCTCTGCCCAGCAGCCAGGAGCGTGGACCGACTTCGGCTCCTCTTTTCAGCCGCTGGACCCTTCCTCAGTCCCACTTTAGGCTGCAGCAAAAAGCAGAAACAAAGTTCAGCCACAAGCACCAGGGACTGTGAAAGCGCAGGGGACAGACCCCCACAGTGCCTGGGCACCCAGCAGGAACACTGTGACACTGTCACACCCCAGCTAACCCTGCAAGGGAGCTGACTCCAAAATCCAGAGCTGCCTCCGTGCAGCACAAAATTCCCCTCTTGGGATGTCCATCTCCATCCCCTCAGATGCGTGTCCACAGAAGGGGAGGATTAACACAGGGCAAGCAAGTCAGGACCCTTCTCCTTGGCTGGGACCACCTGCCCACATGTCCTTGTGGCCCCACTCTCCTCCATCCTCCCGGGAGCCAGCAGATCCTGGGGCGCTGTTTTGCTGCCCTCCCACCCCCCTGCTCTGGGCTGTGGCACAACGGTGGAGCCCGCAGCTCTGCCAACTGCTTTGGGAGCACCAGTTGGGAGCATCACCCTTTGGTTTTCCTGGGTTTTCCTCCCAAATCCAACATTTTCCACCAAGGACAGGTGAACCTGACTGACAGGGTGATGTCCCACCTGGGCTGAAACACCCAGGCTGTGCTCAGGGAGCCCATTCACTGGCTCCTGGCTCCCCAGGGGAAACGTCAGTGTGAACCCAGAAGAGATGAGGCATCCCTGTGGGGGCTGGGGAACAGCAGGCCCAGAGCCTCCCATAGCTTCCATGGGGTGGGATGAAAAGAAGCCTGCTTGCTCAGGGACTCCAAGATGTATCTGCAGCATCACACATGCCAAGGAAACCCAGTGAGACCATCAAATCATTCTCCAGGGCGACTGGGACGCGAAGATCAACAGCCTGTCACAATGCCACCACCACCACCACCGGATCCTCACCCCTTTGATGGGTGCAGGGACTGGCAAGGACAGACCCACACCTATTGTCTGATGAAACGTCCCTCAAGTCCCACCAGCTGCCCCCGGACGGTGCATCCTGCTCTTGCCCTGGCACCTGGGACTGCCAGCGCTCAGCCTGGTCCCACCCAGAGCAAGGACACAGCCACAGCCATGGCACAGTCACAGAATCACAGAATCTACAGGGATTGGAAGGGACCTTGAAAGATCATCCAGCCCAATCCCCTGCCGGAGCAGGAACACCCAGAGCAGGTCACACAGGAACGTGTCCAGGCGGGGTTTGAATGTCTCCAGAGAAGGAGACTCCACAACCTCTCTGGGCAGCCCCTTCCAGTGTTCCCTCACCCTCACCCTGAAGAAGTTTTTCCTCATATTTAAGTGGAACCTCCTCTGTTCCAACTTGTACCCATTGCCCCTTGTCCTATCACTGCCTGTCACTGAGAAGAGCCTGGCTCCATCCTCCTGACACTCACCCTTTCCATATTTATAAACATTCATGAGGTCACCCCTCAGTCTCCTCTTCTCCAAGCTCAAGAGACCCAGCTCCCTCAGCCTTTCCTCCTGTGGGAGATGCTCCACTCCCTCCATTACAGGTACAAGGGGCCATGGCCACACAGGCACAGCTGGGCCTGCAGATCTCCCCAATGCTGATTGGTTGACAGCACTATCCCCTGGCACTGATTGGCCAACAGCTCTGCCACAACAGGACCTCAAGATTCCATTGGCCAATGGCACTGCCACCACCTGTCTCTCCAGGCACTGATTGCTCCACTGCTCTGCCGTAGTCGAGCTCTCTGATTGGCCAACAGCTCTTCAGTGGCACATCTTTGGATCCTGATTGGTTGATATCTGTATTGAGACAAGTCTCTCCGCTATCTGATTGGCCAATGGCTCTGCCACAACAGATCTCCCAGGTCTCTGATTGGCCAATGGCTCTGCATGGCCGCAGCCTCCAGTTCTGGCCATCTTGGCCCCACCCCCTGAGCACCCTGGCGGGTGGCACCCACATGGCCCTGTGGTGCCCAAGGGCTCTGGAACAGCCATGCTGGGGGGCTATGCTGGCTCCCCCCTGCAGCTCGGCCACCCTCGAGCCCGGCTGGGGCCCCCCAACGTTGGCACCACGTGAAGCTGGAAACCTCCACAGCCCCGTTGGGACCAGGGGGTATCAGAGACAAGCGCTGACGCCCCATGGGCAGTGTCAGGGGTGATGTCAAGCTGGGATCCCACAGGCAAACTGGGGCCAGCGGTGGGCAGCCAGCCCTGCGGCAAGCATTGTGGCTCAGCCCCGGCACGAGGGCTTCCCATGGCCAGCCTGCAGCTGGAGCCACACCAAAGCCAACAGCCAGGCCCCAGAAAAGAGACCCAGCCCCTGGGAGGATCGGTGTAATCATTCACCCAGGCCTTCAGAAATAGCCCTGGGTGGGCAGGCTGAGGCTGGCGGGTACCGAGGGCAGAGTCCAGGTTTCCAGTTTGTGTCGTGAGCTGTGGAAACCAACCCAAGCACCCACCCGTCACTGGTGGTCAACACGCGGGGACACATATGCCCAGGGGCTGGCTGGGGCTGAGCAGGACCCCAGAGTGGTGGCCCCGGCAGTGCTGTCCCAGTGCCTGTAAGACCAATAATACACAGAAGATCCCAGCGTGGCAGTGGGGTGGTTTCCTGCCAGGTCCTGTCTCAGCCATGTCACCAGTGTCAGCCGGTCAGTGCTTACAGGCTCCCTGGACACCCGCAGGTGACACAGCATGAGCCACAGGTCCATTGTTGGGGTCCAGAGCATCCCCCTCCCCAGGGTGATGGATCATCTGCAGTGCCAGAGCCAAACCTGCTACCACCCAACGCAGCCCCTCGCTGTCCTCAAATGGCTCCCACTGCTGTCCCACCACCAGGACACCTCAAATTGGCCACGTACCTGCATCTCGCTGCTGCCTGTAGCTGGCCATGGGCACTGCCAGTCTGGGAACGGGGGGACAGCATGAGGACAGCAGGAGCTCTTGTCTCACCAGCCGGCACAGGAAACACCCAGGGTGTCACTAAACCCCAGTTCTGTCCCCAGTCTCCCCCCACCCCGGGGACCTGGCGTAGAGCCTGCCCCGAGCCAAAGGCCAAGGCTGGCAGCTGGAGGAGCCGGCTTGGCCGGTTTCCGGCAGAAACCAGCCCGCACCCAAAATGGCCCCGCCGGGAGAGGCAGTATCTGGGCAGAGCTGACCACGGTCCAGCCCACCGTACCTGGCACCAAGCACCAGCAGCACTGAGAGCCCTGCACACCTCACTTTGCCCCACACATTCACTGTGGCCAGCATCTCCAGGGATTTTAATGCCAAACAAAGCTCAAGCTGCACTGGGATAGCTCATCCCACTGCAAGGTGCCCGACTCAGGGCCATGCCTGGCCCGGGGTGACACCCCTGGCAATGTCCACCTTGGGGACAGCTGGTGGACANTTATAACCATAACAACCCATAACCTGCTTCCCAACCTCCCGACTGATGGGTGTCCTCAACCTGGGACCCTGAAGCCTTCAGTGGGGTCCCTGGTCTCAGTGCCACAAAACTGCTTGTCCCTTGTCCGATACTGGTTGTGCAGAGCCAGGGTCCTGGGTACCCCCAGAAGCTCCTCTAACACAAACCCCACCCACACTGCGATGGGCTGAACCCGACCCCCTGCTCTGGGAAAAGGGTCTCTGGAAGGTCTGACCCAGCCAGGGTGTAAATCCGTACGATGGAGGCACGTCCTCCAGCCCTTCAGGCACGGAGCGTCAACATCAGGGTGCCAGGTTCCCCCCCAGGGTATCTTCCTGCATCAGGGAGGGTCACCAGGTCCTGGAGCCACCCAGAGAGGGACAAAGCATGGCTGGTTCCCCAGGTGAAAGCAGGGATGGGTCCCCATCCCCAGATGGGAAGCAGAGACAGGGGGACAGGGTCAGGCACTCACCAAGCCTCCGATAGGTATCAGACCAGGAAGGAGCTGAGCTCCAGGGCTGGTGGCAGTGGTGTCACTCCAGGGTGCCTTGCGTAACCCTTTGTGGGCCAGACGCTGCCTGCAGGAGGGAAGCAGGAGGAAGGGGGTCCCAGGGCAGCTTTTCAGGCACAGCAGGGGGCATGGAGGGGCTGTCCCTGCTCAGTCACATCCATTCACTCTCCACCCAGCCCTGGGCAAGGACAGGCTCACAGGATGCTGAGTGGTGGTCCCTGGGGAGGGGGCTACCCCCCAGCCTGGTCCTCTCCAAAGAGGTGGGGATCTGTGCCAGCCCACACAACCCCAGACCCCAAAACCTTCCCACCAGCCCTGCTCGGGAATCCCCAGGGGGACCAAATGGCTTCACCCCAAGTGTCCCAAGAGAGGACAGAGATGCTGGCCATGCCTGGAGTTCTTGTTCCTGAGGAGATGTGGGGGAAAAGGTGTCCCTGCTGATGCCTGCCATCCCCTTTCCTCCCCTTCCCCTTCCCCTTTCCTCTTCCGCCCACCTGGGGACCAGACTCCTGTCATTCCTCCTTCTTCGGGATTGCTGTCCTGTAGTGACAGAAACCAGCTTCACGCCTTGACTCTCGGTCCAGGCTGCTGTTCCCAGCCGGCGTCGGTGCTGAAGCCACAGGAGGTCACAGGCTGGCAGTGGGGTAGCGTGGGGGGACCAGTTCCTCTGGAATCTGCCAGTCAACAGCCACCATCCCGGGGCTGGAGCCATGGAGCAGCCAATTTCCCCACCACTCCTAGACTGGCATCAAGGGGCTCCTTCTGGCCAAAGCTCCCTGCCAGCCCCGGGGGAAGGACGGAGCGGCTCCTGTCCGGTCGGCTGCCGCCTCCCCAGCCACTGCGGGGTCGCCGGCTGCTCTCCCGCGCAGGACCACAGCCGGGAGCACCTGGGGCAGGGGGACGGCCACGCCACCCAGCAGCATCACTGGGCTTACCAGCTCCTTCCCCGCGGCGCCGAGGGCTGGGCCCGACCGCCGCGCTGGCTCCGGGCCGGGGCTGTCCCTGCCCGTGACACATCTGGCCCTCGGGGCCGGGAGAACCGGCGGGGCCGGCCGGGACTGACCCGCGTCCCGCGGCTTCCCTTGATCCGGCTGGGCTGTGCGGTGCCACTAGATGGTGCCAGGGGTCGGGCGCCGGGGGAGCCGGGCCGCGGCCCGGGTGGGGAGCGGAGGTGGGAGCCCAGCAGCGGGGCTTCTCGGAGGGAGCGCGCCCCGTGCCCGGCGGCGGGGCAGGCCTGGCCGGGAGGCTTTGACAGCTCCCGGGGGACCGGGCGAGAGGGAAGGCGGGGGACACGGCTCTCGGCCTCGGCCCCAGCCCTGGTCCTACAGGGGGCTGAAGGAGACCAGCCTGAGACCAGCCGGACCCGCACCGGGGACCGGGCCGGCCGTAGAGCCCCGCCCCCGCTGCCATGGCGACCGCAAGGCCCCGCCTTCTCTCTATGGTGCCTCCCGCCCGCTGGAGAGAAAGGGAGCAGACTCTCTCTCCGCCGCTCTATGGCGCGCGAGGCCCCATCCTCGTGCCTTCCAGCCCCGGTTTCCGGTCCCACAGCGCACGGATTATCACGACAGCCAAACCCCTTGCGTCGCGATTAATTCCGGCGGAAGGGGACAGCTTCACTTCCGGTGCTGGCTGCAACCCACTTCCGCTCCGCCGCGCTGGGGCGTGTCTAGCCGTCGCACCTCCTGCGCTCTATGATCCTCGCCGTTCCCAATCTCCTCAGCGGCGGCGGCTGGAGCTGGGAGCTGCGCGGCGGCGGGGGGCCTGTCCTGCCCTGGGCTTGCCCTGTCGGCAGCCTGCGCAGCGGCCATGGAACTGGAGGTGCCCGAGGAGGCGGAGGGCTCGGCCGTGGCGGGAGCCGGCGCCATCACCCCGGAGGCCGGCGTGGGGGGACTGGACGCGGCAGGAGGTAACGGCCTGCGGGCACCGGGCGGCTGGTGCCTCTGCCGGGCTCCGCGGCCTGGTCCCTTCCCCTGGGGCCCTCCTCCCAGCCAGGTCCCCTGGGAGCTCAAAGTGGTTTAACCAAGTTCCCCCTCCGGGGGGTCTGAATGGTACCTCCCGGCCAGGCCCCCGTTTTATGCCTCCAAGCTGGGGCGGGGGGGAAGAGGGGGGATTCGGAGTGGTTCAGTCCAGCCCACCCTCCTTCCACCCCCACCCCGAGTGTGCCACCCCCGGACACCGTGTTGTCCCGCCCAAATGCCTCTGTCACCCCCTTCCCGGGACCCAGAACGATTCTACCACCGGGGCTGCACCTCGGCCCGGGGACACCCAGGTGGGGCGGGAAGGGCTGTCCTCGTTCTCTGCTCCCCCCGGGCCGGGGGCGCTGGGGAGCGGCGGCTGCGGCCTCCGAGCAGCGTGCAGGGCACTGGCCGGCCGGCCGGCCCGGCTTCGGGGCTGCTCCCCGTTACCGGTCGCGGGGGTGGTTTGGGCACCCTGTACCCCTGGGTGCAAGGCCTCTGGTGCTGCCCTGCCCCGGGTCGGGATGATCCCCGCTGTGCCAGGGTGTGGAGGGACGGGGCACAGAGGATCCCTGCCGTGCCGAGGGGCTGCTGCAGCTCCCTATGCTCCCTCCTGGGAGGGAGCGTTCCCAAACGGGGATGGAGCTGGCAACCATTATGCCCGGTCCCTCACATGGCGGGATCAGCTCTTTGGGGGCACCTGCCCTTGTTGTTGCGCCTGATAATTTATAGTTTAACTAACAACCCGACAACTGCCAGCTGCGTGTGGGGTGGCCCAGCTCCACTCTGCTCTTGGGCTGACATGGCTCTTTGGGGGCCCAAGGCCACCGCTCCCAAGCACCCACCAGAGCTGCAAGTTTCTGAGGAGCGTTGGTTGTGTGGTGACAGCCATCTTCTCCTCTTCTGGCCTTTAAATGAGCATCGTTAGATCTTCTGAAAGCTCCCACAAATTGCGGGGGGAGCTGTGATTATTTCAGAGATGTCACCTGCCACCTTGAGGGGGGCTGGACGTAACGGTGTCATTTTCAGTAAGGTGCTGGGATTTAGGCAAGTGGTCCCAGCCTTTCTGTTCCAGTCCCTCAGTGCTGCCAGGGTGATGGAGGGATGGCTGAGTACTGTTTTTTTTCCAAGTAAATCTGAATTTACAAACCTGCAGACTGTCTCACCTTATGCTGATAGTAAAAAAGATGAAAAGATGAAAGCACCGATGCTTTGATTTCCTTTTTTTTCCCTTGACTCAGGTTGCTTCCTCCTCACTTGGGTAGTGTCCAAATTATGTCACTTGGTCTCAGCCATGCTTGCAACCAGAGCCTCTTGGGAGGGCTGAGGACAACAAGCACGACATCCTAACGAGTGTTTTCTGGAAGGGAACAAAACCTGTGGGGAGTGGAGGTGGCCCTGGGTGGGCTGTGTGCAGAGGGGCTGGAGAGGGGACGGCTGGTGGCCGGAGCACATTGATGGTGCTGCTGTCTTCCTTGGAGCAGATGGGAATGCTGCAGCTGGAGCAGCGTGACCGGGAGCGCGGTGGGGTGTGTGTCCTCAGCGCCACCGTTGACTGTTTCAAAGCCAATATGGACAAATCAGCGTCGCAGCGCTGATGCCTTCGGGGCTGTTTGGAGCAACAGTGGACAGGGTGAGGTGCTGGACACCCACCTCTACAGATGCTTTGTCCTGCTCACATGAATGCTTGTGTGGCAGAGAGGGAGGGCTGTGTCTGCACTCTCACTAAGCAAACGTGAGGTTTGGGTTTAATCCTAAATGGCAGGAGCAGGGTTTAATTCAGAGTGAGGGTCGCATCAGCGAAGATTTTTCCCCAAGCCCTCGGTAGATGTGGAGAGCAGAGCTGGTTTGTCTGGTGCAGGAGTAAAACTGGATGGAGGAAAGGGGCTGAAAGCCAGGGAAACATTGGCAATCAGTTGACTTAAGGCAAAAGAGTCTTCTGAAGAGAGCTTTTGGGATTCTTAAAATTACACTTTAATGGAGAAAACATCATTTAGAGGCAGCAGCTGGGCTCACACATGAGCACACAGGCCCAGTTTGTCCCTTTCCAAGGACTCAGCTTTGAGGTTTTTTCAAAGTTTGGTAACCGCTGCAGTTGAAAAGGGACTTCCAAAATCTGAGGGGTGTATATGGCTGTGGTGCCTCCTCCTTGCCCTGGGAGGGGCTGCAGAGAGTGTACGGGATGGTTCATCGGGTTTGGTGGGGGTGGCAGAAGCAGAGACACTGTGTGCTTATGGGGGCAACACATGAGCACCCAGGCTGGGGTGCCCCGACCCCAGAACACAGACACACATCGCCATCCCCCTGCCTGGGTGCAGCCTGAAGAGAAGGCTTGGAAACCTCCTTTCAACCAATGGGGCTCAAAGTTATTGGAGAACTGGTCACAAAACTGGTCTCCACCATCTCCCTATAGAGGTGGAAGTTCTCAGCCTGGTGGAGAAGTGGAGTTGGTGTCCAAATTCTCTCCATTTCTCACATCTCCTGTTAGATGGGTGGCACTCTGCCCATCGTTTATGGCTTAGAGCTTGAGTAGAAGCCTCCAATGTGTTCTTCAGGGTTTGAATACCTCTGCGTTAGGGAGCTGAAGTGATCTAACAAGTGTTTATGCTCTTGTTCAACAGTTGTCTCACTGCAGCCAGAGCTGGAGATCCTGGTGCCGGGTGCTGGTGGCACCTGTAAGGCCCATCTGCAGAGCACGCAGGGAGAGTGTTGATTGCGACAGCCGAGGAACAGTCCTGCAGCTCTTCCCTCTTTGCAGTGATAACTTTGAAGCGACTTTTGAAGGGCTGCTGGAAGCGATGTCATCAGTGTGCAGATTAGAGATAAGAGAAGAATCCCACCCCGTGAGGCATGAGCGGTTCAATCCGTACCAATGTGACGGAGAGGGAAATTGGAGAGAGCTTATCAGCTTGAGGAAAAATCAAATGTAAACATCATCCCCAGCGTGATTATGGTTCACAGCTTAGTTGGATGTCACATGCCTCTTTCCCGTGAAATGGTGCTAGTGAAGATGATGACAGAGGGAGTCAGCTCGGCAAAAACAGACAGAAAAACGCCCTGTGCCTTGAACTTTTAAAGACCCTGCAGTTACTTTGCAGTCAATAAGTCACAGCTCAGCTGCAGGGAAAGGAGGAAGGCAATGAAAATAGAATTCAGGCTGCTCTGGCAAATTAGTTGTCCTTTAAGACACGAATCGGCTGGAAACAAATAGGGAAGCTGGAATTACGGGGCCTGGGAGCTGTGAAGGGCATTTTTAGCACAGCAGGGAGATGTGGGCACTGCCCCGAAGGCTCAGGCCTCTCCGTATCAGTGTCAGGACAGGCTGGAGAACAAATTCCCGACAACCCAGGACGATGAATGATTAATGTAATTTTCATTAACGAGCATTTGGCATTGACCTGTATATAACAGCCTGTTACGCTGAGGCTGGATTGGGCTGGCAGAGCTGCTGCTGTCATGTCCCACTTGGGAAGCTCATGGGCCTCTCCAGGATGGCTCCTCGGGGAGTGACCTGAGTGGATTTAGCAGGAGCAGTGCATAATTTGGGAACAATTATTGAAGTGATAAACTGACATGACCGTTACGGGCTCTTGCCAGATGCACCATCTTATTAAATATGATTTTTCTCATATAAGGTGGTTGCAGCCTGAAGAACAGCAGCAGGAATTCCAGTATTCTCTTTCTTCATGAACACATCTTTCAGCCGAGTCCAGAAATAGGTCTGCGGTGGCTGTGCCATACCCTGACAAAGGCTTGGAGAGCCCTCCTCGCTGCATGCTGCTCACATCTTTGATTATTCCCCTTCATCCTTTCAGCCTGCCAAGTGTATTCCTGTAGACCAGGATTAATCTATAGAGGCCTGGCAGGTGCCTCGCTGCCGAGGTGGATGCGGGTCCCGCATCTCTGGGACCTCACTGGGGTCACTTCCCATCTGTGTCTCTGGGAACTGCAGGCGTGATGTGGATGTCATTAACTTGCAAGTCAGAAAACGGTGCACCTTTTGCACCGTGCTGGGGAATGTTGGAAGTGCAGTTGATGGGGGAGATGTTTGCCAGCTCCTGGCACGAGGAGGGTTTGGGTGAGAGTGACCTTCAGTGGGCTCGTTCACACGCTCTGCTCCCACCGTCAGCGCAGGGATGGAGCTGCTGGTGCTGTTGCTCGTGGGAAATGATCCTCTTACAGCCTGGCTGCAGGAAAGCAGGAGCCACTGCCCTCCCCGGGTCTGGTCCTGTGGGTACACCCTCCCTGATCTCCCCTGGAGCCTGCGGTGCCAGGACAGGAGCAGTGGGGAGCGAAGCAGGTTTTGAGTCACGCTCTCCAGACCCTGGGAACTTTAAGGCAGAGACCTTGGATTAAGTCTTTCCAGGTTTGCGATGTGTAAGGAGAGGGGGGACTGTATGTTTGAACTTCTAAGTAGCAGCAGAACAGCAAAAGGTGGCTTAGGTGGGGTATTTTTTTTCCTGTTAAGTCTTTCCAGGTTTGCAATCAAAATTTCTGATAGTCTTCTGTAAATTTGACTTGTTTAATAACCCAGTTACCAGTGTTACCTTCCTTCAACTTGCTCCCAAGCTCTTGCCTTCCAAGTCTACAAGCTGGGTCACCTGGTGAATGTGCCCAAGGCCTGAATTTGTTAGTCATGTTGGACTGGATGTCTGTGATCACGCCTGTGGGGCCGGGCAGAAGGTATTTTTAAAGTATTATGCAGGTGCAAAACACTGGTTGCTTGTTGTGGGCTCCCAATAAGTAGCTGCTGTCGTGGCAGTACCTCGATGGGGCATTTAAAATCAATCTGTGGCTGGAACAGAAACTCAAAGGAGCAAAATATTGTCATTTTCTAGAAGTCTTTGGCCAAGCAGCGTTCCTGGAACAAGCACTCTTTCTGTGTTTGCTGCCTACTGATGGTGGGCTGCTCTGAGTCCGTTCAACAAACAAGTGCAGCCAGTTGCCTTTTCCTCTAAAAATGCTGCTCCAGGTGCTCCACTGCTGCCCAGCAGCTGCCCAGCTGCTCCACTGCAGGAGTGCAGCAGAGAGGTAAATCAAGGCACTGCGAGGGACTGGACAGAAAAGGCCGCTCGTTTGCTGAAATGAAACAACAGAAGCTCAAGAAAGAAGAAGGTCGTGTAAAAACCTCCAATCTGCTGTGTGAAGTGAGCTTTGCCCTGGTGTGTCTATGTCTCACCCTCCCAGGGGCCATGTGCCCAAAGGAAAAGCATCTGCTGGCATTCCCAGGCTCTCCCCGTCCTCTCCAGGTGACCCTCAGGTGGGGAACCTGCCCTCTCCCAACAGCCCTAACAGAGCCAGGGATGATAAGGTAGCATTGGGTTTTTAACTTCTTTGGGTAGGTCTTAGAAATTCTCTGTTCCTAAGCAGCCTGACACTTGTTTGTTTGAGTTTTTCAGTGTTGCCAGTAGCTGAGTTAACCTCGGGACTCACTGGGAAACATTTTCTGTAATTAAAAAGCTAAAAGTGATGAGAGCAGCTTTTCTGTCACATTGTCTCTTCTCACCCACATATTTAAGCAGAAAATGCTGTCAAGCCCTAATTAAGTGTTGTCTTCTTCCATCATGTGTTCTTGTGGCTTCCCCAGCTTACGTGTGGGTTTTTGCACTGGTTTGTGGTGAATAACCCAGGCTGAGTCAGAGCGTGTGCTGCTGCAGTGAGGAAATCTGGAGCCTGAAACATCTTGGATGTTCACAGCCCGTCCAGTGCCGCTGGTCACTGCTAACCATGACCTGTTCCATCATCTGGCAGCTCTGGGGAGAGTCTTTGAGACTTCCTCTGGCTGAGTTAGCCCTTTGGCTTTTCTTCTAGCTTTCCTTGAATACAGCAAACCCACCACTCTTCTCTAATCCTGTTTAAACAAAAACCAAAACAAAACCAGGTGCGTAAGCTAGAGTCAGTGTGTAATGTGAGGGGTTCTCTTAAATATTTACTGTAACACAGAAACAGGCTAGAATAATTGATAATATTATTGATAATAATCTCCTCACAGTGTGGAGATTGTGTATTCTGTGCAGTTGCATCTCTGGCAAGCGGCGGTTTGAAGAGCCATCCCTCTGGGTGATTTGCAGCCCTCACATCTGGAATAGCAGAAAAGGAACCCGGCGACGTCCAGTCGCTGCCTGTAGGGTTTGCATTTAATGGGGCAAGGGGAGTAAAATGTTTTGCAGATTCATTGAGGGGGCACAACACTCGTCTCACAGAATCACAGAGATTGGAAGGGACCTTGAAAGATCATTCAGCCCAATCCCCCCTGCTGGAGCAGGAACACCCAGAGCAGGTCACACAGGAACGTGTCCAGGCGGGTTTGAATGTCTCCAGAGAAGGAGACTCCACAACCTCTCTGGGCAGCCCCTTCCAGTGTTCCCTCACCCTCACNGAGGAGAACCTCTCTCGACCTACTGACCACAGCCCTTCTAATACACCCCAGGATGCCATCCTCTGTAATTAGCTGAATCTGCCTGTTCTCTTTGCCAAAATTGCTATTGGAGAGGGTGGGAAAGACTTCCTGGGAGAGAAGAGAATCTGGGAACTGGCTGTTTGCTTCTCCAGCATTTCCAGCCTCGTGGACCTGCCAGTTGCGTGAGCAGCATTTGGGAAGGACGGGCCTGTGTTCTGAGAGCATCGGGAGCTGCTGCCACCACACAAGCACTCGTTGATCCGGCGAAGGAACGTGAGGGATGGTGGGGGGTTCATCACGAGACTGACCTGGGCCAATTCACTGACTTGTGTGTGAAAGGGCCTGGAGATCAGCTGAGCATGGGAACACCGTACGCAACAACCTCGTGTCTGTGCTCTGTGTGAAACAGCTCAATCTCTTCAACTTGGAGGAATTAATGGATTATAAAAGGAGGGCAGTTTTGCTGTGTGTGCAGCCACTTACAGCATCACAAGAGCTGTTGGGATGGTCTTAGTGCTGTGGGCTGGTGCGGAGATTGGTACCGGTCAAACTCCAAGTAGCTCAAACGCTGCTTTTCATTTTACTGCATAACATTAAATCTCTCCCAGCCCTGCAGGGGAATGATTCCTGCCTTGTGTTCCAGCTGCTGCCATTAAGAATTTCCTGCCTGAATTTGCAGTGGTCACCTCAGTGCCTGTGGTAGCTCTTGGTGCTGGGTGATGCTCTCACCTGGGGCTTGGTGGCTCCTGCCAAATTAATTCTCTGTGCTTTGAGGGTCCACGTAGCCAGAGTAATTAATAACACTTCATTTAAACTTGGTGATGCTTTCTCTAATGAAGCTCTGTCAAATTACTGACTCTTCAGATTTTCTAGGTTGCTGTACCATGGTAGGCGCCTCCTAATTTCTTCTCCAGAAGGTGTGGGAGTGCTTTGACCTCAAGCAGCCCCGAGCTCCCGGAGGAAAGGCAGCTCATCAGCAGAGGAAGGGGAGTGCTGGGCTGGGATTCCACTGAATTTAGTCATTTAGAGCAATTCCCCAGCTGTTTTGTGGGGTTTTGTTTTTTCTGTAGGAGGCAAAGAGCTCTGCTGCTTTTGAGGCTGGGTAGCTGAGTTCACACAGTCGTTTGGCAGGGCTGCTGTCGGAAGCCTGTCCTTAACATAACTCAAACCCTGTACACATCAGGATGCTGCCCTTCAAAATGGGTGTCCTGAACGTGTCAGACCATGCTGGTGACCCCATTGTGATTCTGCAAGAGTAGAACATGTCAAGACTGTTTTGCCTTTTCACTTGCTGCCTGGAAAGATGTTTAAATGGCCAGTTAACACTTTCTCTTCTCCTTGGAGTTTGCCATTCTCTGTTGCTCGTTTATATCCTGTCACTGTAAGTTAAAGTCCAGGTCTCCAGGCTTGAATCCTCGGCCTGAGACTGGTGAAGCACAACATGATGGGGCTGAGGAAAAGCGTACGGAATCCCCATTGAAAGAGCAGTGTTGGCAAAGTCAGGTTCTTGAGTTCAAGCTTGATGCACAGGCCTATTTTCTGCCTCCCTGGTTAAGGCTGGGTTCACACCGATGCAGACGTGGTCCTGTTCAACCCCGCGTGGGGCGGAAAAGATGGAGGGGAAGAAGGTAGGCAGAATAAAAGCAACGCTGCCTTATATCTAAAGCAGGAGGAATGTAGGTCATCTTAATCTGCTGCCTCCTCCCCTTTCTGCAGGGGCGGGGGGGGAGGGAGTGAGTGTCCCAGCCGCCTGTGCTGTGGCAGCACTTCCTACCTTTGGAGCATTTTGTGGTCTTTGCAGGCTTTTCTACAAGTTTATTACTGCAAAAAAAAAATATCTATCTCTACCAGCACAGCAGAATAGTGTTATTCCTGTACATGAAATGAATGGCTTTAAGATGTTCCAAATTAATTATTTTTTTTTTGGATGGAATTCCTGATTTCTGGCTAGAACTGATTTTTTATTTATTTATTTTAAAGGGCAAGTTACCAGCATCTTCCTGGGCTATTGGAAATTTTTCTGCAGTTGAAATTGGGCAGCAGTACAGTTACCACAGTGTGAATACCCGTATAAACACCTCTCCCATGCTGGTGCTTTCAGCCCTCCAGCGATTAGAGCTTCGTTTAGAAGGGCCACGTATGGATTTTCAGTTCTCAGGGCTGCACAAGCTCAGGTAATTAAGGCCACTTTGCACCGATTTGAGCGACTTGAGTGTTGGGAGCAATTTTGATTGGCGCATGGGTACAGCTCACAAGGGGTTTGGAGCACTTGAGAAATATTTTTATGTAATTGGCAAGGTTTGAGAGATTTCGTGAAATCTTTTCAGAGCTCCAAATGCATCTCCAAAGTGCTGCAGGGCTCAGAGCTGGCCGTTGGGCCTTAAATGGCCAATCTCATCGACGTGCGTATCAGCGATGGAAACGCTAGCGGCTTGCTGCGATGACACAGTAAGATCTCAGGGTTGGGGGAAGGTTACACCACCCGAGATGAGACCTGGCTGGTTTTCTGCCTTTGGAGCCTCCTTGGTTTCGTTCCCACTTTGTCCAAAGTGAGTCAGCTTCTGGCCACCCAACTTTGGACAAGTGTCATCTCTGATCTTCCATGGATGTTACTCAAGGTCCTAAAGATCTGAGTGGTTGAAGAAAAACCTTCAGGCTTGGCAAAGGGCCTAGAAACACAAGTTTATATTTTATGAAGTAAAGTCAGAGATGACGAGGGGATTAGAACATCTCTCTG
>VXBJ01004306.1:16714-35856 GCA_013400055.1 Nycticryphes semicollaris
AAGCCAGGGCCTCTCTGCACCATCCCTTGGTGGGATCAGGTCTGATCCCCCTGAGAGGGAACAGTTTCTGAACAACCTGCTGTTCATTTCAGACTTTAGTGAGTCAGAAGAGGCCCAGCTAAAAAAGTAAAATTGTCAAACAGAAAACTGGTTCTGTTTTCCCTCAAACCCGGAGGGAACTCCAGTTGGCCATTTCAGCACTGAGGGGAGAGAGCACCACGGTTTGCAGGACTCAAGAACGTTTTCAGACATCGCAGTAAAACTCAACAGCAGGTTGAAGAGCTCCCTGAGATGCCACTTATGCTATCTACAGATTGAGCTGTTGCCAACATGGGGACATTTGTGGAAATCCAAAGCTTTTTCTTCTCAATTGCAGTGTCGGACACCGTGACGTGTCGGAAGATCAAGGGCGAGTGTTCATTCCTGCTGTGTCCCTTTTTCAAGAGAGCCACCGGTACCTGCTACAATGGACTGGCAAAGTGCTGCAGGCCCTTCTGGTGACTCTCTGTGGTCCACGCAGGGGTGGGAGCATCGGTGGCATCAGTAACAGTGACAACAGTAACGTGTTATTGACCTCCTTTAAAGGGGTATGTGTTAGGTTTGGTGCTGTCTTTCCTCAGAGCTGGCGGAAGTTACTTTTGCATGTGGTATCTTGGGTACCTGCACCTGGGAAATCACTGTGTGGCACCTCCTCATCTGCTGGACCCTGTCCCTCCACTGTCACCCATGCAAGGTCAAACTGGTAGAAAAAGCCTGCGCAGTTCCTCTCCTCTCCCTGCCAAGGATGCTTTGTGGTGGGAACCAGGCAGTTTTCCTCCTCCTAGTGGGGGAGAGTGTGAAGTCTCCCATGTGATGCTGAGATACCACAGAATACTTCACCCATCCCCTGTGCTCTCCCGTGGTAGCCACTCTGGTGACCTCAGTTGCCACCCTGGTATCCCAAGGCTGTTTTACAACCCCTGAAGAAGTTTAGTTGCACAGGGGCTCCCTGTTATGGTCCTGTCTCTTCACCTTGGTCAAGCTCATGGAGGGGTGAGGTGTGGAGGGCTGGTCCTAGGCAAAGCCCAGACCTGGCAATGCAGCCCCCTGGGACCTTCTTCCAACTCTTGGACTTCTGCATTGCCCTTTCCACCCACTGCACACCAAAGGGATGTGGGGCTTTCTCTCTTCATGTCTCTCCCACCTTCTCCCTGCTGTGATTTGTCTCTCTGCCTTCATCCTCACCAACCAGGTGCTGCATGGTGAGGTCCCAGATCCTTTGGCCAGACCTTCTCTCTCCCCTGGGGTGACAAGTTGCTTTTGCCATTGTAATATTTAGAAGTGTCTTGGTTAATGACTGTTAACTTGCCCACCTTCTCCATGTAGAATGGTTGACTTTCCTTAACAGGCTCGGTCATCTGTCCAGCTTCTCAGAGGACATCTGGCTGATTCAGACCCTGTTCTGGAGAGGAGGTCAACTCTCATTTGACCTCTGTCATGATATAGCAAAGGCTGGAAACTGAAATCTTCAAGGGATGTTTTGCTGCTCTCTTGCAGGCTCTGCAAAACATCTCAGCCTTCCAGAACCAAAGCAATCTTTGCTCTTTTTCTCTTTTTCCCAAACACATATTCACTGTGTCCAATGAGACTGTGGTTTGCAAACTATTTGAGTTGTGTAAATATCTAATAAAGCGTGAGTAATAACACAAAGGGCTTCAAGGAGTTCATCGGTGACGAGTGTTTAAATCCCTCCTGTTTCTGAGTGTCTGGGCTCTGGTTCCCATGGATCTTACACCCTGCCACATCTCATTGGCAGGCATCTCCAAAACCTGGGAAGGGTTTTCTAGGTCATGTCCTACGCGAGCCCAAGTCAAGAGGTTACCTCTGCAGTCAGGGAGCTCAGATTTGTTCAGCCCAGGAAGATGGCTTAAAAAATATCTCATGAGACTTCAGTGTAGCAGCTTCTCCAAGCACAGCTAGTCCTGCAGCTGACACTACTGCACATTCCCACTGACAAAGAAATAAATCATTCATAATAACCAAGCTCCCCAATCCCACAGTTGCTATTTGAACCTTAATCACTCCTTCCATCCAGCAATTTGGAAGCCCTTTGTACTTGTGAACTGAGGCTTGCACCACCCATAGGAGGTGGCCAAGCAAACAGAAGGTACCTGCTGTTGTAATTAAGCCACGTTCTTCCACCTGGGATTAATTTTAACCCTTTTAGTTCAGGAATAAGAAATAATAGCAGCAAACAGCAAGCATTTAGTGGTGTGCCAAGAAGTTGCAGTGACAGTCACGGGGCTGGCTTTCAGGAATAATAAATGAGACTCTTCAGTGGTTTTATAATCATTGCAATTAGGAAACCAAGAGCTTTTCACAGTATGCAGGAGTTGCTACTCGTGTTGTGCTGATGAAGAAACCGGGGATCAGAATGAGGAAGTGTTAGCAAAAGCACTGCTTCCTGGTCACCCACAGCTGGAAGGAGGAGAAAGATCCCAGGAGTTGTGCTCCGACATCCTAAATTGTTTGTCCCCATTGCAAATAAGTGCAGGCACCATTAATGAAATAGCCTGAAAAATCATTCTTTATTGTGACCACAACTGGGGACAACTGATTGTTTGATGTAGAGCATGATTGCTGGCTGCTGTATCCCAGAAATCTAAATAACCATGTCGTGTCTGTCGTGGGGCAGGCACGGAAAAAGCTTTTCTTCACAGAACTTGGGAAGATTCACTCCATGGGAAAGGTGGATAATGTAAGAGTTGGGGCTATACTGAGCTGGAAATGCTTTCACCCTGTGAAGTGTGTTCACAATGTGAGGCTCGGTGAAAGCCAACAAGACTGGGTAGCTGGACAGCCCATGCTTTACTCATACAGTGGTACTGAGGATCATCAAGCCACCTGCACAACCATGTTCCCTCATTATCTCTGCCCTTGTGAGTAGGACAGGAGATAATGAAGAAAAAGGGAGTCCCATTTGACCTAAAGATGATATTGTATGGACCCATCCGGCCCTCACGTGTTGAGGTCCCTGTGTGCACCAGTTTCATCCAGGGTATTGCTACACATCCTAACCACAAATATTCTTCAACACCTTAGAGAAGGGTTTAAGCAATAACCCTTCCCTGATGGAACCAGGTCACATCCTTTGCCAAGCATTCCCCTGCTCATGGTGATGCAGCACAGCAGTTGTGAGGAGTGATTGTGAATGATATTAGGAGATGCAGAGTGGTAAAAGGCTGATTCTTAGAACAACTACTCCTGGCACCCACAAGAAGAATTGCCCTCCTATATTTGGTTGTGAGTGCTGCAAATGACCTAATTCAAAAGTTGTTTGTGAGAGCTGCTCTGTGAAAGTGGCCACAGTACAATTAGGCCTAACTGTGTTGTGGGACCAAATGGAAGCATAGAATCAATCATAGAGTGGTTTAGGTTGGAAAAGACCTTAAAGGTCATCCAGTCCCACCCCCTGCCCTGGGCAAGGGCACCTCCTACTAGACCAGATTGCTCAAAGCCCCATTCAGCCTGGTCCTGAACCCCTCCAGGGATTGGGCAACTACAGCTTCTCTGGGCAGACTGGGACAGAGTCTCACCAGCCTCACAGGAAAGAATTTCTTTCTGGTATCTAATCTAAATCTCCCCTCTTCCCATTTAAAACCATTACCCCTTGTCCTATCACTGCATTCCCTGGTAGAGTCCCTCTCCACCTTTTCTGAAGGCCCCACTTGAATACAATCTACATGTGAATATTTAATCTCAAAAAAGGGAAAAATGGGGAAAGAAAAGCACCACCAGCAGCAGCCCAGAGGGGCAAAAAGCCTGCAGGCAGCCTCAAAGATGTTAAAAAGGCTGTGCTCAAAACCTCAGTAAAATATTTGCTTTGACTGGGAATGAAAACAAAGAGGTCTAAGAAAAATCCCTGCATAGCGTGAAGGGCAAGTCAAGGGAGGCTCTCAAGGGAAGAGCTCAGTGGTGAATAAACAGCTGACAGAGAAAGGAAACTCCCACAAAATGTGGCAGGTCATCTCATCAGATGGCTTTGTTTTGCAGAACTTTTACCCCAGTAAGTCCCTGTTTTGTGAACCATGACACCTGAGCATTGACAGACTCATCACTCACAAGACCTAACCTACTGCTTCATGCTTGTGGAGGTGCAGAAAGTGCAGTGACCCCAGGGCAGGCAGTGAAGAAATCTTTAACCACAAGGAGGTTAGCCTTGAGGTCTATAAAAAGCTCTGTATTTGGAGAGAGATTAGGAGTAAATATCCTCAAGGTAAAATGGCAAACGTCCTCTACAGTTTAAGACCATATTCTGCTCCTCACTATGCTGAGAGATGAACATGCGAAGAAACTCTGCTGTAATCATTGCACCATCTTCTGACATTACAAAGCTCAAAATCCATCCGTGGCTGAGCCTGGAAAGACTCACCAAAAGGAAACGGTGGTGATCTTCCAGCCTTCCTCTTCCTGATAGCCCATTGCCAGAAGGTCCCAGGGTCTAACCCTGCTGGGCGCCAGAAACTTCAGGCAGGAGGTTTTCCTTCTCTTCTCCCTGAGAGGCACACTGGGAAGCCTGCCACAGATTTGTCAAGGCACAGTTTATTTTCTCCCTGACTCTGGCAATATCACAGAGTTCCAGGAGACTGTGCTGTGAGACAGCAGGGATGAGCTTATCATCTCCTCTAACAGAGGTTTGCACAACCTGTGTTTCTGCCCTTGAGCTTGTGGCCAAGCTCTGCCTACAGGCATCGAAGAGAATGGAAGGTGCATCTGCACCATCATGTCACACACTCGTTTTGAGGTCCTGTGAGGCACCCAAAACAAGTCTTTCCTGTCTTTTGTCCCTCTGTCCCAGCCTGGTGACACCACCCCTCTCAACCCAGATGATAATCAGCATTGTTTGACCCCCTCAAACTAACTGAGGAAAGCTGGTAGAGATCTGCAGTTCCTTTCTAGGTACATGGTATTTGGAGCATCCAAGCACATGACAGTCCTTATGCCTGGCCTTTGGAACATGGAAGACAGCAATTGCTTCTCCAGTAGCTCCTTGAGAAGTTAGACCAACAAGATACAGAAGACTAAATGCAAATTTCTGCCCATGTCTGACAACTTCACCCACCTTTGGTTTCTTGTTCAAGCTGACCAGGGCTCACACCAAAGAGAAAGGTTCCTGAAAAAACAGAGTGAAGGAAAATGAAAAGATTTAAAACATCATGTTATTGGGGTAGTTTTAATAATTTCCATAAATAGATGTGACTTAAAATGTCTTACATAAGGTGCAGGTAATTAATACTGAAAATGTTTTGGTGCAAAAGTTTAACTAAACCATCTTGTCTTTTTTTTTTTTTCTTTTTACTCATAACTATTAGATTTCAGTTTTAAGTTCTCACTTTTTTCCCTACCGTTGCCTATCCCAGACCTTTTCCTTGTTCTTAATCAAAATAGAGGGAACTCTCAAAATTTTCCCTTCCAAAAGCAGAAATGGGCTAATAATAATTGCAGTTCATCAATCCTCTTTCTGAATTTCCAAAGAAGCACTGACTTCCCAATTAATGCAGTTCTTTTTAGCCTAATTCCATCTGAAGATTGTTTTTCTTTTTATGGTGACTTTTGTAAGGAATTAATACAAAACCTCTGAAAGCAGATGGAGATGGTGGTGTTTCCCTCCCACCGAGTTGTGGACATTTAAGGAGATATTCCTGCTAGGGTTTATTTGGTAACTGAAATAACTGAGTAGTTCATTAACAGCGCTCAGATACACTCGAAATAACTGACTAGTTCATTAATAACACTCAGATCCTCACAAGTGCCCTCATTAAAAACCTGAAGCACGTTGCTGCAGAAGGCAAAATGAATACCTAGAGCCAGAAATCATTGCGTATCCCTCAAATGACTGGATGACATTATATTAAAATCTACTTTTTTTCTTCTCTTTTCTTTTTAAATTTCAAGAGCAAAGGCAAGCTTATGCCCAACACCTTTGCATAGTTTAGCCCTAGAGTTGCCCCTGGCACAAGCTGGGCTTTTGTGCTCTCCCTGCAGTCTCCAGATACAGTCTCAAAGCTGGCAGAGACCAGGGACTATTTCCAGAATGAAAGTTAGGTGAAGGCAATCCATGCTCGATGTTGAGTTTAATGTTACGGACGTGGCTTGGCTCTGTATTTTGGTCTGGAGATGAGCCTGGTGCATTGTAGGGATATGACCATCAAGGAGCAAATGCTTCTGCGCTCAAAGAGCACTTAGACTAAGTAACAGTAATTGATGTTACTTGTGCTAACCATGGAGCCTACCTGAACCAAGCAGTTTCAAGGTAGCTTCAGGTTTATGATTTTATTCCGTGCTACAGAGACCAAAAGAACGAGAGACTTTCTTTGCAAGGTACCTGCTCTCTTGGGCATATGAGTGGACATCTGTTGGGTGTCCAAGTAGACAGCAAATCCCACCAGAACCCTCATAGAATCATAGAATGGTTTGGGTTGGAAAGGACCTTAAAGATCATCTAGTTCCAGCCCCGCTGCCATGGCCAGGGACACCTCCTACCAGACCAGATTGTTCAAAGTCCTGTCCAGCCTGGCCTTGAACCCCTCCAGGGATGGGACATCCACAGCTTCTCTGGACAACCTGGGCCAGGGTTTCACCACCCTCACAGCAAAGAATTTCCTCCTGAGATCTCATCGAAATCTCCCCTTCTTCAGTTTAAAACTATTCCCTCTCTTCCTATGGCTCTACTCCCTGATCAAGAGTCCCTCCTCATCTTTTCTGAAGCCTGGGAATGGAAGGGACTACAAGATCTCCCCAGTGTCTTCTCTTCTCCAGGCTGAACACCTCCAACTCTCTCAGCCTGTCCTCTCAGCAGGGGGGACTCTAGCCCTCAGATCATCTCTGTGGCTTCCTCTGGAGCCACTCAAACAGGTCCATGTCCTTGTGCTTGTGATTCCCTGAGGGATCCCATCTCACAGAATCAACTTCCAAATGAGCTGCACAGAATGACTATCCATGAGCAAGGCATCTGTTTTTCTTGTGCTGGAGAGTAGCTGCCACCAAGTCTTAGCTGGCAAGCACAGGATATGCGGCACAGGAACCTTGAGCGAGCTGCTGTGACCAAAGATGTTGCACAAATGGAGGTGGCCCAAGGTGGTTTGCTCGCAGCTCAGCACATTTTCCGAAGCAATGCTGCACTGTTTTGAAAGCGATACCTTGGTTCCTCATAGGAGGATTCATAGAACCTCCCCAATGCTCCCCAAAGCTGTGGGGACTCTCTGATTGGCCACCAGAAGGCCATGAAGATCAAGGATCCTTCACCGCCCTCCAGAAACAGCATAAAGCCAAGTTCTGCTCCTTCACTTTAATGCATCAGGGTGGCTGACACTGATCCAAGGACTGTTCCAACCTAGAGAACCCTCTTACCTGGTAATGATCAAAATCTTTTCATTATTCAGCTTCTCTTCAAAGGTTCTGTCCTTCTTAAATGGGTTGGAGAGTTTATATCTTTCATGTATTTCACTGGTAGAGCCCTAACTGTGCTGTGACTCCGGTCTACTAAGTTCTAGAGATTTCCAATATTGATAAGGGAGAAGGGATGATTTTTTTTGGCTGTGGGAAGAGACGTGGAAGGAAACACAAACACACATAAATTTATCTTGGAAATCACGCAATTCTTGAGGTGAAAGAAAAACAACAGCCTCTAAGCAAGAATAGAGAGAAGAAGGATTTTAACCTAACTGTGAAGGAACTTTTATGCTTTATTTTTTACTAGAAAATTTTGAGAACACATTTTGGGGTTTTTGTATAAATATAGAAAATTGTCTTATTTTTATTTCTTAATTAACAGCCTTAGCTTCCATAAGCAAATGAAATTTATTGCAATGTATTACAAAGTATCAAGCAATCTAGGATAAATATGTTGCTAGTTAATATAGTAATTAAAAGGGGATATAAAATTATATTTTTCTGCCAGCAGTTTCATCCTGTGCCATAATTCTATGTGTGCTTCAGGGAACCCTTAGGACAACAAACATTATTATAAAGACAATACGTAGTACCTCTACTAGGTAACTCTTGGTCTTGAAGAACATTTCTGCATGTCACTTATCAGCCCACCATGATTGTGGAGGGACAACCCCCTTACTAATGTCTTGGTCTCCTTTCTTTACAGTGACGGGTGCTCCCAGTCCACCCTCTGCCATGAAAATACTTTCCTTTCTCTTTGCTCTCCTCTTGGTCCTATTTCCTGAAGCTGCAGGTAAGGTGTAAATGAAGACGAGGGGTTATATAGAAGAAGACACTGGTCTCTTATAAAGGTCTCCTTTGGGAAGTGCCCAAGCTGGCAAAGAAACTTCACCCATATCATCAAAACTTGTTGGCATCACTACATGAAATTAGCAGGCAGACACACCAATCATCATTTCAAAGCATTTGCTACTCCTCTGAAAGACTAGTCTCAATTGAAAGCACTAAGGACAAGCCCAAAATGCCACTCAGCATCAGCGTTTTCCCCCTTAAAACTTGCTGATTCTGTATTTGAGGTACTTGTGTTGTCTCTGGTCACCCTACAAGAAACCACTCATAACCAAAGATACTTAAGCCACACAGAAAGAAAGGAATCTGGTCCCATGCTCCCCCAAAGTCCTTTACTTCAGGACCTTGTACTTGGGCTGGGAAGGCAGGAGATCAAGAGTTAAGACTGCAATGCTTATATGTGGAGAAACTTGTGCAACCATAAGTGGTGGTGAAAGGCTATGCATGTTGAGGGGATTGCAAGGGGCTCTGGAACACAATCCTCACCTTATTGTCTAGAAAAAAGGGTTTGTGTTTAAACACCAACCCTGAAAATGGCACAATTACAGTGCACAAACAAGTACCAGCAGAACTTTGGGGTTGATCTCTGTGGGAATAAGATAGGAAGTGCCCTCTGGGGGAGTAAGGGTGGGAAAAAGCTGTGATGAATTGCAGAAGACCAGGACCATGGAAGAAGTGTCATATATACTGGCATGATAATATTCTTACCTGGGCCTCTCTTTATGGCTGTTGTCATAGAAAAGACACTGGGCAAAGTATTCTTTTGGTCTAGACCAGAATGGTTGTTTCATGTCCTTATTTGACAATACAGATACATATGGTGGACATTCAGGTTGTTTTCAGTAGAACCTGTCTTCTGGGTGTGGTAAAGCCAGAAATTTATCTGGAAGAAAAGTGTTTCTGAGAGCTGACACTGCTCACAACCATCTCTGCAAGGTCCCACAGATAGTAGGGACTAGAAGTGGTTCGTTCAGCCTTTCCAGCACCCCTGTAGTGCTGCCTGGGGTTTTCTGGGTACTTCTGGGTGTCCACGCACCACAAAACTCATGTCCTGCGAATTGAACACGCCAGAAATGTGCTGGATCTACTCTACCTGCATAATAATCGTGGTCAGTTTGCAGAAACAAGTTCTCCACTTTCTGGATATGCTGGGCTTGGTGTGGTTGCATGGGCGAGCTGGGAAACCAGAATTAATGAGTTCACATGCAGTCACAGTCAGCCAACATCTCCGTTAATCAACCAAACAAGGCCAGGCAACATGCTGCCTTAATTGGTAGTCTGCTCCCCAGGGTAATTTGCCCCCTGACAACTAGCACTTTCATGGATAAAACCCATTCTAGGAATAGCACAGGGCAGTGGCCATCCCCAAAAGACAGTTTGAACGTGGATGTGCTGCTTTAATGGGGAAGAAAGTTAGTTTATCCATGTGGATAAGAGCAGTGTCACACTGCTTGGCCTCAGACCATGCCTAGAGTGTTGTATTTCCCAGCATGGAAGTGGATGTTCTGCATATATTTTTGAGTTTATCCATGTATGGTGGCCATCTATAGGGACTGTGACACACCAGAACTTGTTTTGAGGTCTGGGTGGATTTATATGTAGGTAAATAGGCCAAATCTATAGAAATCTGGACACGCAGGATTCCTTGTCTTTCTGCCTCTAGAAGTGGCAGCCTCCCAGCTGAGCTGGTGTATCTCTCCTGAATTGTGGCCTACAAGACTTTAAGAGCTGGTGGGTGTCCACACTACCATTTTCTATCAGGTCTCTGGTGTCCATCCCTGAAATTTGAGTTCCTAAGGGCTTGGAGACAAAGTTCTTACATCTGAAGAAAGGATTAGAGCATTTGCTTGATTGTTCTGCCCATAGACCTCCTCTTCTGAGGGTTACATTAGGGCTGTCATGGCTTTGGGCACCTGCATGGCACGGTGTCAGCAACCAGAAATGTAATGAAATGCAAAACCTTGCCAGAAACAACTGAAACAGCTCTTTCCTGATCTCTTTTTTTTTTTTTTCTGAGCCCAGGTTTTGCACGACCTCCAAGACCTTTTATAAGATGTGGATATCGTGGGACTTTCTGCTTCCCTGGGCTATGCCCTCGTGGCAACGCTTATCTGGGGGTGTGCAGTCCGGGTCATTCTTGCTGTAAATGGTAAGTTTAGTATTTAACCAGGGCAAAGCTGACCTGCTGAATTTTCAGTAAAGTTCTGTGTGGCAGGATTTTCTCCACAAATATAAGGCAGAAAGCCTGAAATATTTTTTTCCTTCGTGTAGGTTGTAGCGTGGATAATTACACAGGATCTCCGGGACGCTGGGGATGATCACTTCTCACATCACTGGATTCAGGGAACTGTTGTACCAGTCATCAAGGATTTATCTTTTTTTTTTTCAATAAACCCAAGGTCTGGGGATGTTGCATTGCTGCTGTGTGTGGTGGTGTCATTCTTTTCTCTAAAAGTGTTATTTTCCTTTAGAAGTTTGAACGGCAATTGTGAAATCAGGTTAAACCTACCTGGAATGCCATAGTAGCCCAAAATATTTTCCCCTCTTAGGTTGATCAGATGAGTGCTGGCATGTTCTCCCATGAATCCTAGGAAAGAGCTGTGGGTTTCCCAAGGCACCAAGTGGTCACTTCTCATCTAGTGGTGTCTCAGCTGTGTGTCCCAAAACCTCATTGCCCCAAGGCATGATCCTTTCATGTTCCTCTTTGGGTGTCTCCCATGACCAAAGCTGGGGTCAGTCATCGTTTCTGTAAGAAGCATGAAATTCTTCTCCAGTGTGATGCCTCATAGCACCTCTGCTCTGAAAACTTTCCCACCTCCTGGTCTAGAGCTTCCAGACCTGGAAAAGGACTCCTCTTTTGTTATGGGAACTAAGGAAACACTGAGGAGAACAAAAAGAGACAGTGGCCACCTTTTAAGATTTGAAACCTGGTTATTTTGGCTGACATAAATTTGGAGTAAATCTGCAAAATTCATATCAGCTGCAATAGGAAAACAGGAGATCAGAGCTAGACCTACATCGTTGCTTGAGATAATTAGACAGTGTGTAGGAAGAGTGAAAACACTCTTCTTACTTTGATCACTCCTTTTGCAAGAGGTTTCTCCTTTCCTGTCCCTAACAGAAAACAGAGAAGGTGCAGGTTGCTCTGTGAGATGCTTTCTCTGGCATGGTCAGGGGTATCCTTGTGCAGACAAGTCAGCCTTAGGACTAGCACTTGGTGGCTGCAGGCAATAGATAGTTTTCTGCTGGATGTGCAGCCACACTCATCCTCTAAAGCAGGACAAACTCAGCCTAGCAAAAAACATCCTGTGCTCATGTTGTCCCCTGTTGGAGCAGGGCCAGAGGAGGTCACAAAGATGATCCAAGGGCTGTGAAGACAGGCTGAGAGAGTTGGGGATGTTCAGCCTGGAGAAGAGAAGGCTCTGGGGAGACCTTAGAGCCCCTTCCAGTCCCTAAAGGGGCTCTAGGAAAGCTGAGGAGGGGTTCTTCATGAAGGAATGTAGCAACAGGACAAGGGTAATGATTTTAAACTGAAAGAGGGGAGATTTAGGTTAGATATTAGGAAGAAATTTTTCAATCTGAGGGCAGAGGAACAAGTTCCCCAGAGAAGCTGTGTATGTCCCATCCCTGGAGGGGTTCAAGACCAGGCTGGATGGGTCTTTGATCAACCTGATCTGGTGGGAGGTGTCCCTCCCCAGGGCAGGGGGTTGGAACTGGGTGATCTTTATGGTCCCTTCTCACCTAAGCCATTCTATGTTTCTTTGAGACCTGCCCGGTTATTGCCAGGGACTGATCCCAGGCCAGCGAGCCCTGTGCCAGAATAATCCTGGGACTTAGCACAGACCAAGGACTTTTCTGAAACCTCAGGCTGGATGTAGCCACCCTTCTCCACAAGTGAAGAGAATTTAATACCAAGCTGGTACAATACAATGCTGGGCTAACTGCTTTTCAGGCACATCTTGGGGGATAAGGGGAATACGTGAACTGCCAAAATACACTGGGAACTGACCTCAGCTCTCCCATGGCCTGTGTGAAGGGCAGCATCGATGCTTAGCAGAGGCAGGTGCTTGGCTTTTTAAGGGAAATAACCAACACAAGTGCCTACCTGCAAAGGGCTGACTCAAAGCCCCGGAGCTGCCATTTGTTGCAGAGCGTTTGGCCTCCCTTCAAAGCAGCTGTTTCTGCAAATGACTCCGCCACCATTGAAACCACAGCCTTGTGAAGGGCAGGAAACTGGGCCAACGGCCACCTCTCAGGGATTCCCCTGGATTGGAGACCTAAGGAAGTTGCCAAGTGGAACCAAACCAGCAATTTACAGTTTATGTCCTAAGAAGTTTTGCGCAATCCGCAGTAGGTGAGTGCTTCTTTCGCAAACTGGGGTGGCACAAGATGTTTTGCTCAAGGCCTGAGGACTTTGCAGAGAGGCTTCTTGTAACAACAGCCTTTGTGTTTTTAGGCTGGAGATGGTCCAGTATCTGTAGCCAGCATCACACAGAGTACTGTATCATCAAGCTTTTAGTTCACCCCAAACAAATAGCTGTCCTTGCGTTTATCACTGAAGAAGGGCTTCAAGAACCAGCTTAAAGTGAAACACAGGCCGAAACCTCGCTCCTTTGGATCCCTGCTGTGCATCTTCTCCCTGCTTCCTACCCCAGTTCCACCTCCCCAGCACTCTGGGCATGTCCGAATCCATCTCACAGCTCTTCCCAGGAGGCAGAGATGCTGCCAAGGGTGGAATAGGAAATACCAGACAGAAAACAGCAGAGCTGGTGGAGAGGGACTGGCTGCTAAAGCTCATTTCAGACACACATCAAGCCCTCGGTAGAATGGCTGGTCATGCAAAATCACAGTCTGTGCCACCAGGACTCTACTACATCCCTCAATGGTATTGTTGTCACTCTTTTAGAACAGCTCACCTCTCTCTCTGCTCAGCCCTGAGGGAGGACATTGTTTCATGGCACAAAGGCATGAATAATAGGAGATCTGCTCGTCCCAGTAGCCCTCTTTGCATTTGAACCTTCACTGAAGAAGGCAGATGCTCCCAGCACCTCTCTGGAGACACAGCAGTGAAGGCAGCACTGTCTGGGTCTCTCTTTTCCAGTCACAGCTGCTTGATGTGGACAGAGATAATGAGTGTGGAGCAGGACATGGAGTAGTAAGCTCAGCCTGACCTCAGGCTGAGCACACACAAGCCTTTGGGGAGAGCTTGGGTGTGTGTGGGGCAGAACTGGTCCCCGTAAATACTTTGGATGCTGCTCCCAGGATTAAGACTGATGTGGCTGGTCCCAGGAACAGGCTGGTTTAGTGCTGGAGTCTGAAATATCATGGGAGGTGGCCGATTTTCAGACTCTTTCTTGTAATCACAGCACACAGAAATAACACTCCCCATGGTCCTTAGGCTGTGGAATTAGCAGTTTTCTTGTTTCGGGAGGGACTGGCAAATAGTTGGGAAGTCTATACAAGGAAGCCCTGTCACCTGGGGTAGCTTCATCTGTACTTATTATTAGATGACAATGATATAGACCTCTGTATCAGAGCTGGTCATACCAAGTTCCCTTTATAGACCACGGCAGAGAAACAGGAGTTTTTTTAAGTGGGACAATCACCATGAGGATGATGTGACCTGTGCTCTGTCTGCTGTGGAAGGAGTGGGAGGTGAAGAACTCAGCCCAGCTACTTCATCACTGCAAAAATCCGCATGTGGCCAGCTGGGTCCTGCCCCTGGAATGCGGTGACAAGTGCTCTGGTTTCAGCTCTGCGACCTCAGTCCCCCTGCACACAGCAGCAGGCATTGCCAAGCTGCTCTGCTAAGCAGGATGGTACTTTGGAAGAGTGACGGCTGATGGCCTCCTCCTGGATCCTGCATGGTTCCCAACCTTGTGTGAGTCCCTGCAAGAAGACATCTGTCTCCTGGCAAAGTCCTGGGACAGCCTGCTGGGTCCATGGCTTCTCTGCATCTTCCAAACATTCTGTGGCTCTTTTCTGCCATTTCAGCAGTGCTTGGATCACACAGGCACTTGGCAACTTGACAAGGTGGGAGAAGGAAAGGCCTAGTTGCTGGTCTCCGCTGCTCAAATATGCAGCCCTTGGTAGCTGGGAGGATCATGAGTACGCTTCCAAACATCAGAAAAGGCAACGTGAAACTCAGGCATAAAACACAGCCTTCTCTGGACAGGCAAGGATTGTCACTTGTCCTCGTGACACACTGATCCTACAGCTACAGTCAGAAAAAGGGCCTTGGCCCATATTATTTTTATGTCTGTTGACCTTTCGTGGCACCAGAACTGCAGGAAGAAATGTGCTTGGAAGCAGCTGCATGTCATCAAGATTCATTAGGGTGGCAATTAACTACATCTCTGCACTGTTGCCCTTCAACACATGCACTAGCTCAGTTTTGGGGTGGTGGAGGAAATGAGAAACTGTCTTGAGTGCCCTGCTCCTGACCACCACTCTACATGGCAGCGTAGCATTGGCTGCCAAGAGATTCCCCTCTAAAGTCAGACCTTAAAGTATTTTGTGCAATGATTTCCCTCGCTGGGGAGAGAAATTGAGGCGGGAAAGAGCAATGAAATATGATGAGGCACTGGGATAAAAGATATATTCATGTAACTACCCAGTGAATATGCATTGTGTATGAGTATTTTTTTTATGTATATATGCACACACATACATATATGTATGGTTGATGAATATCCAAAAAGGCTGAGAAACTATGCAAAGATGGCACCATTAATATGCTGAGAACAAATAAAGGGTTACATGCAGCAAACTCTTAACACAACAAAGTCACAGTTAAAGCCTGTCAGTCAGGGGACTGCCAGTTGGACGGAGATGTCGTCCCGAGTGGCGTCTTCCCAGTTATTTTCAAGTGAAGCACAGAGACCATGCTTCACTCTGGGGGAAGAATACAGAGCTCCTTTGTGTTGTGAAAGCAGATCGCTTGCCAAGGTCTAACGAACAGGGATGCAGTGTGTCCCAAGACGTGTCCAGCAAACCACAGCACCGAGCAGCCCTTACGCAAGTCGAGATCACACAAGACCCCGGGCTGGAGACCTTGGGAATCCTTCTCAGAGGTGTCAGAAGAGCAAAAAGATGTTTTGTTTTCTCTGGAGGTGGGAGAAGCAGGCATAGGAAATTTTGGGCTGGGTATTTTGAGGTGTCAGCCATCCCAAGGGACATTTTGCCACGTGGGGAGACCAGCTGGCTGGGACCATACTGGTGCTGCTGGGAGCCGAGAAGCTGCAGGACGCTCCTACCCCTGGGCTTTTGAGAATGTCAGCCCACCGATGACTGGTCATATCTTCTCCTGGACGGGCAGTCCCCTCTCCTCAGCTCTGTCCCTGTGGAGGTGCTACAAAACACACAAGCAGGGACCCTCTCATTCATCTCTGCCTCCTTTTTCTTCTCCCCAGAGCGGCATCCTTGCTGGCAACTCCCAGCTATGCGAATCCTGCCTCTCCTCCGTGCTCTCCTTCTCCTCCTGATGCTCCAAGGAGCAGCAGGTAAGTAATGTGTGTGGGAAGATGGAATATTTATCTTTTGTCAATATTTTGTTGGGAGGATTTGCTCAGATGATGAGCCATGTGTGACTTCTCCTGGCTTATTTGGTATAAGCTTAGGGTCTCTCACATCCCATTTCTTTAAGGAAAGGTTCCTGTTGCAGGTTCTGCAGCTGGGACTGGAGCTGGGACCTTGTAACAAAGCTCTTGTGCTCCACAGGTGAGGTTTTGCCACCACCTCTGTACCTCCTGCCCCT
This sequence comes from Nycticryphes semicollaris, assembly GCA_013400055.1. NCBI lineage: Eukaryota > Metazoa > Chordata > Aves > Charadriiformes > Rostratulidae > Nycticryphes > Nycticryphes semicollaris. Next base: position 32,751 of record VXBJ01004306.1, read on the forward strand.
TGCCATCCCGACTCAGCAGCACTGGGCACAGCAGTCCTGTTGGAGAGGAGGAGGAGGAGGAGGGGAAGGCAGATCCTGCTTACACCCTTGGAGTCCTCCCTGGTGCCAGTAGATGTGTTGGAGAGCCTCTCCCAGAGGCTGTTGCAGGATGGTAGAGAGTGTCTTCCATCCAAGGGCCATAAACATCACCTTGATTTCTGCTGCAGACGCTTGCCTGGACATTCATGGCAGGGATGGGTTAATGGTCCCACACATGGACCAGGGGCTGCTGTCACCATCTCCACAGGGCCATTCTGGAGGTCTCTCCTTTCTGTACTCTGCAGGGCTGTCCCGTGCTCGAGGATCTCCCCAGGAGTGTGAGCGCCGTGGGGGCTTCTGCTCTCACAAGTCATGCCCTCCAGGGATCGGCCGTGTTGGCATTTGCTCCGAGCAAGTCTTCTGCTGTCGGAGGTAGGTTTGGGCTGCTGGAGAAACAGAGGAGAATACACAGCCCTAGGGCACAGGGACACCCCTGAGCCCTTCTTGCTGCCCTGGCTGGGGTAGGCACTGCCAGACCTTTCCTCCTGCAGCCGATGGTATCCCTGATGTCCTCCTGGGTCCTTGGCACCGATCTCCAAGCAGTCCTCTGAGACCACCCTGTGCCCTGCAGTGTGGTCAGGATGATGCTGTGTGGAGGCACCAAACACTGTCAGGAGTGGCAGCAATCCTGGATAGCCAGAATGTGGTCCCGTGGGAATCCTTTACCCCAGCATTCCCAATACAAGGTGGTGGTTTGCATTCCTGCTGATGAGATGTGTGTGTTTTTTCCCAGGGAGTAACCTGTGGGGGTGTGTGTCTTCTCCATGTGTGGGGAAGGACAGAGCAGATGGGGTGAATCCCTGACAGACATGGACACCTTCCCACACCCTCACCTCTACTCTCTGCAAGTTGGCCCCGACCCACAGGGATCCCAACACCAGCATCCCCTCTCATCAAGGGCATCCCCACACCCCACATTGAGGGTCAGGGATGGGGGTGTGTGTTTCTATGACCCCCCCCTAACTTCAGTGGATGCCTGCTGGTTCTCCATTGGGTCTCAAACTGGGTCAGGAGTCCCTGTGGGGCTGTTTCACAGGACATATTGCTCTGGTGGCTTTGGAACCATTCCCAAATGTGATGCATGGTACCAAGGAATTTTGTGGGGTCCAGGGATAGCTAGGAGGTGGGGGCAGTCATGCTGTCCCTGGGGAAATGGGGGAAGGTGGCCACTCAGGAGCTTGGGACTGAGTTGGGGGTCAGCACTGTAGGGGGAAGTTCAAGATCTGGGGCTGGGCTGAAGGAGGTCAGTAAGGAACTCAGTTACATCAGTTAGAGGTCAGGCTGCGGGTCAGCTTTGCAGGTGTGCCTTGGGGCAGACTGATGATGCTCAGATCAAGAAGGCAATGGTAAGGGCCACTGCATTGCTGTGGGGCAGTCTGGATGGGGACTGGCAGGGCAGTAGGACTGGGAGAAGCCTCAGCATGGGGCATGGGCCAAAGCCAGGCAGGTACATAAGTTGTAGGGCAAGGACCAGGTCTTGATCAGCAAGGCCAAGATACAGCTCTGGTGGGTCCAGCACAAGATCCTCAGCTGAAAGCAACTCCTCTGGAGAAGGGCTAGCCACAGCCGTGGCCTTCCTGCAGGAAACCCTCTCCACACTATAATCAGCAGCCCTTGGCTTTTCTGGCCCTGGCCTGATCCTGAGCCTGGCAACTCACCTCACCAACTCACAGAACCTTTGCACTCGCAAAGACATCACCACAGACATGTATTCCTCCTTTCATGTCTTCTACTTAGGGAAGATCACAGAATCACAGAATCACAGAATCACAGAATCTTAGTGGTTGGAAGGGACCTTTGAGATCATTGAGTCCAACCACATTAAAAACAAAAAACAAAAAAAACCCCAAACCACAAAAACAACAAACAACAAAAAAACCCCACACAAAACCAAACGAACAAACAAACAAGCAAAAAAGCCACCCACCAACTAAACCCCACACCCACAACCCCATGCACAACAGATCCACATCATGTCTCTCGCTGGTAGCTGGTACCAGACCCTTGGTCTCTGCTGTATCCATTTTCAAGAGCCTTTGTCTCTCCAGGATCCAGTTCCCACAGCTTTGGTCTCTCTGGCCAATGAGCTCTTGGTGTTCTTGCCTACACCTGGTATTCCAGCTTGAACATTGCTAGAAGACTGCACAGCCACAGAGACACAACATAGACAGCATGTTCTTACAAAAAAAAAAAAATTAAAAATGTTACAAATAATGTTTATTAAGAAAATAGGAGAGATGATGATGATGATGTGTAGAGGGTGGCCAGAGTAGCAAATCAGCCATCAGCCTGCTTACATGAGCGTAGCCCCTTTCATCCCTTACTTCTCTCTGGATCTCATGACCCATTCCTCCATGACCTACCAGGTTATTTACCGTTCTAAAGCATCACATAGTTCCTATAAATCCACAAACTCCCTTGATCAACCACACCTCCAAGGCCTAATAAGTCCTGTACACATTCATTTAAGAGTCTCCCTTATTTTAGATATCTTTTCCAATACACTTTTTCTTATTGAGACATGTTTGTGAGTCACACAATGAATGAACAATGTATTCAGGCGCTGTTCACACCTGATTGCTTTTCCTCTGTTCACTGTTCGTTTATCTGAGCAGCCATCAAAAAGATAGTCATATGGTTGTCACTTTCTGGCATGTTCAAACCCAAATCACCATGGTAAGGAAGAAGCCCTTCATCTAACATAAACAGAGGTGAAAAATAAAATATTTTTCATGACCCTCCATGTCAGACACCAAGTGATTGCTAAGTAAACTCAGAAGAAAGAAAGAGACAATTATTTTATCCTTTGATGGGACTGCTTGCTACTGGGGTCTACACCACGCATTCTGTCCATCCAAGACAGTTCATGCCAGGTCACCACAGCCCGTTTGACCACTGTGAGGTGGGGTGACACAAGAGGTGTTGCATGAGGATAACGGTGAAGGTTGCAACAGCCCCCAGGAGGCACCTCAGCCTCTGCCTTTCCTTCAGAGAGGCATAAGGTGACACCCCATCACCCCCACACCAA
>VXBJ01004307.1:0-41475 GCA_013400055.1 Nycticryphes semicollaris
CCCCTCGCTGCCACCGCCCGACCCTCCGCCGGGCGAACGGGCGGGGGCGGCGGCCCGGGCGGGGCCGCGGGGGCGGTGACAGCCACGGCCCCGCCGCAGCAGCGCCCGCTGCGGGCAGCCCGGGCCCACCTTCCCCTAGCCGGCTCCAGGGGAAGCCGCTACCCCGCTCCTCGTTTGGAGCCCGCCTTGGCCGGTGAGGCGGGGAAACTTCCGAAGGCGCGTTAAACCCACCTCGCCCAGAGCTGGTCCTCACGCCCGGGAGGGCTGTGCCGGGAAGCGCTGGGCCAGGGCCCTGAGGGCCGGCCTCCTCCCGCCCCGCGGCTCGGTGCCAAAATTCTCCGTATTTCCAAGGTTTGGTGCCCGCACGCTGGACTTGTTTCTGAAGTTGAAACTCTTCCCAGCAAGGCGGCCAGCTCCGCAGGGGAAAGGCGACTTGCCCGACTTACATTGCCTGTCTTTAAAGGTCCCATGCAGTGTTTGTATTCCCCCTCTCTCCCAACATCTCGGGGATTTACCTCATTTGGACGTTTTCAAAACCAGGCTTCTGTTTGACCAGGCTGCAGATTGACACAAGAACCCCCCTTGTGCAGGGATGTCTGATCACGTTAGGGCTGTGGCCTGCCCCGGCACATTGACTTTCTGGTGATGACTGGTACACAGAGCTGCTGCAATAATTCAAACCATAAACTCTGAGGAAAAAAACGTTTCTGTTGGATCTATATCTCTATGTTTCTTTACCTTCTTTGGCTCGTCCCTCCTTAGCCTTGCTAATGACAGCTTCCAGGCCACGCACTTTGCCCACCCTCACGTCTTACAGAACATTTTTGTTCAAAGAGTCTTCATTTCTGAAATATCACAGGATATTTTTTCAATACTTTTTAAAAATAGAATTAATCTAAGAATACTTCCATTTATATGAAGTTTAAATTCAAACTGCTTGCCATTCCCTTCAAATAAACCAAAGCATGTTATACATTACTTTCCACACAACATTTTCAGGCAAAGGGGAAGGGAAAGAGTGGCTACCTGTGAAATGCAGATATTATTTTTCCCCCTGAGATTTTCTCAGCAAAGCATTTCAAATCACTAGTTATATCAAGTTATGTTGGGGTATAACTTCATGTCTTACATCAGCTCTGTTCAGGAAAAGCTGTTTCTCCTCTGTACTACACAGTCTTTATTCTCCTGGCTGCCTCAAAGGAATGTATGTGCTGTAGTTAACAGATCTAAGTGCTTAAATTTATCAGGTTAACTGAGACTAAGAAGAAGTTCTACAGAAATGCCATTTTCCAAAACACAGAACTGATACAGGACATTTCACCTGCGTCTTAAAATTGCAATTGAAAGAAATTATGAATATCATTCCAGGCAGTGTTTCCAGGCTGAGTGTTCCTATACTACGGTAGAACACAATGCTGAGAAAGAAAACCAACTGGAAACATTAAAGCAAAAGTGACCTCTGTGCTTATTTTAATTGTGCTCAACAGAAGAAACTGTAACCAAAAAGTACAAATAAAAGGAAAGGCAAATGTTAAATGAAAATAGTTTAAATGCTACTTCAGTTTTGGATATTTCATGTCTTATTTCCACATTTTATACTATACTGAGATTAATCTTTGTATAGTGGGTTCTCTTGGGTAACAGCTACTGTTCGCTCTCTTGAAGACTATTGAAGACTTGTTTGCTCTCTAGAAAATGTTTTTCTATAAAGAAAACCAGCATAGCAACATTTCTTAATTTCATGCATTAACTGCTGAAATAAACGATACATAATTAAAACCAAAAGAAACCAAGCCAGAATTTTATTTGCATTGATTCTTACACTGCAAACAATGCAGTCAGACTTGGTTCATCACCGAGATCCTTCCTCAGTTTAACCTCTTTCCCAGCGGGAGAGTCCAGCGGTTTGATGAGTGTGATTAGAGATGCAGGAACAGTTCCATTTAGATCAGTGGGACATCTCGCATTGATGTAGAACTACGCACATACAGAAATGTTTGCAGAAAAAGACCCTCCATCTGAAAGATTTTGTTATGCTCAGTGAGTACTGAGGAAGAATTGAGTGACGAGGGACTGCTACATCGGGAGGACAGAGTTCTGTTGTCCCTTCTCCACTGTCCTTTATGATGAGATCTTAAAGGCAGAAGAGACCCCCATGGCCAACATCAGATACAGAACATCACCTGTTGGTAATGATACAACACTAAAATGAAAAGCAGCCAACCTAGATTTTCATTTTCCCTAACATTTACACTGAAAATATTTGGTCAGCTTTACTTTATCACAGAGACTGATTTCAATGACAAAACCACACCTTCTATAAAGTTACCCGGTCTTTTACTGAAGACTGCAACAGCAGCAGCAAAGTTCCCCCACACCTAGTAATATCCTCCTAAAGCTGTATAATCCTTATTGCCGTAATGGGGTCGTTTTATCACCTTTGAAAAGTACAACTTCCAACTGCTGCTTACAGGGGCCATGACAGTAGAGTTACACACGCTCATAGGGCCTGTGGTGAGTACACCACTCAACTGTGGGAGTCTCCAGGGCACTTCACAAGCTTCTTCACATGGTGGAGACAGAGTCACAGCACACCATGTTCTCCTGTGATTGTTTGAAAAAAAAAAAGGAGGAGTAGATATGGCTAATTTCCTGACGGGAGCATCCTCCTCTTGGAGTGCTTAAAGAGAACTCTGAGGAACAGAAGCTGGTATGGCCATGGTGGTTGCCATGCTCTGAGGTAGGGCCAGTGCTTTCCTCTCAGTTAGCACACCAACAACGTTGTTGATCTGATGCTGCCCCGTAGCACTTACTTCATAAACATTCAACAGTTGTTAATTACAAGAAAAAAACAAGCTGCTGGCTTGGGGGGTGGGTGCCAAGACTTTGCTAAACTGGTGCACTTTCCCCATGAAGGCAGTAAAGCAGACTAAGCACCTCTTCTCTCTGGCTGAGAGCATGAAAATGCAAAGAGGTTTTTAGAATCGTTCGAGGTAGGTTCTATTTTTCATAAAATGTTTAATTTAATGGTGACCTAGTTTTACAACAGCTTTGAGTGTCTTGGCTTTTCTTATCTCCTATGTCTTAGCCTGCATCATTTGAACAATAGGCTTTATAGACTTTGTTAAAGCAAACTAAATAAGACCTTAGCTGGTGGATTAATTCTTCTCTTGTATTTTGTTTCAGGCAGTCGCTCTGGCATGGTTTCTTTGTAGTTTTAAGGAGGTTTTAGCACATCTTTTATGTCACATATTGTAGATTATTTTTTTTAAAACGTCAGCTCAAAGCCCTTTGCTTATTTCACAGTACAGACCATAGCAGCAGTCTTGAATTCCTCAGATGTTTTACAGAAGGATCCTTTGGTTTGTAAACATTCGATTAACTGTATGGAACTGTTGGCTGGATTGACTAGCAAATTTGTAATTTTGCAAGCAGTACAGATTCATGCTAGCATTTGGTGGGAGCAAGCTGTGGGGTACTGCTAATTTTGCCTGCTTTACTTCACATGCCTGGAGCTTCAGAAGGAAAAAGTTATTCTCCTTCTTGCCATTGCAACAAATAACCGGCAGGTCAAGTGATGTTCACTCTTTGTACTGCGATGCACTACATACGGTGCTCTCAGCTACTGTTTCGTGGTACCTTTCCATGATTCCTTGCTTGTGTTTGTGAAAGCAGACTTTAAAAACTCCTAATGCTCTATTGTGTGTGCTAAGTTCCATATAGATTTAGCAGAAAAAAGGAAGTAATTTGGAAAAACCTGTTGATTTCAGCCATGCAGGCACAAAACAAAGTTAGGTCTGCAGAAAGATGCCTCTTCCTTCCGCCTCCATCTCAGGGACTTGCAGGAAGTTTTATCATTGGAGAGTCAAGTATGGGGAGCCTTGTTCTGCTGAGTCCTTCCTGCATACACATCCTTCTACGGAGGGAAAGCCATATTAGTAGGAGATAGATGCCGATACATCTGCCACGTTTATAGGAGATTAAGTGCTTTCTCTACAGAGAGAATTCTCCCGTGGGGATCTCTGCCCACAAGAGGCTTCCTTTGATCCGTGTTAGCCATGTTTTGCAGAAATTGAACCTGTCAGGCTGAAGAACACAGGGGATGTATACTGGCAGCTTCTGAGCCATGAGTTAAACAGCATCAAGTGAAATGTGTAATTCTACATCAACAAGGATCATGCAAGGTAAAAGAAAGACAACTTAATAGGAACCATTCAGAGGCAGCATGTGCTGGGCCTTGCTGAGCTTCACTGAACTCCTCCCCTTGTGCAAAGGGATTTCAGCTGTCTTGGCAAACATGAAATTTGTGTCACCTCTAATGCTTCTTAAATTTTATATGACTTCTGACAAACTTCTCAGTGACTTATTACCATCAGGAAAAAAACCCACAGTCCATGGAGGCATGGAGGAACTCGTGCCATGGACACAAAGAAATCACAAACCAAAAAGTATTGAGAATAATATATATTTTTTTTTATATAAAACCAAAAATATCAGAACGGCATGGGCCCTCTGTTCATTTTTACCAATAAAGAACACGGTGGAAAAGCAAAATTCACAATCTTTGTAAATACACCTGGGACAGTCTAGAATACCTTGTTTGCTGGAAGTATTAAACAGGGGTTTGTTTAAGAAGATTTGCCTCACGCTGTCTTTTCTGGAGTTCCAAAATGGACCAAGAGCCATACAAATAATTGCCAGCAGGGAACTCAATTTCCTCAATATTCTGGTTCTTGATCAAGCATTTTCTTTCTCTCCTGCCTTGTAAAGCACACACCTGAACAAATCAGAGGACTGGGTGAGTGAGGAGGTTAGCAGTCTCATGCTTTCCTGTGCTAAAGGCAGGTCTTTAGAGGGGATGTTCAGGTTTTCTGTCTTTAACAGGTAGGAGTCTGCTAAGATCTCTCCACCACTTCTTTCTATTCACCAGGAGATCAGTTCCTTACTATCCAACAATGATTCTTCCTTTCTGTCCTTTAATCAAGAACGGCCTTTTGCCTAGATTCCATCAACCTGATCAGAACTTGCAAAGTTTTCCTGGACCAGGTAAAGCCTCCACTTCTGCCACGCTGAGTGTCCAAGCGTTATGAAAGCTCACTGCCCTAAGTGACAGAAGTGGGTGAACTTCCATAGAATTCACGCTTTCTCCAATCAGTCTGTACCTGCCAGACTGGAAAAGGTGCACAAGGAATACTTACCTGAATAAAACACAACATCCTTGGCTATTTTCTTCTGCAAAAGTTTCCTGTGGACTTTTTCTGTTTGAAATAGGTTTTATGACGATTAATTACATAAGCTGTGATGGGAGCTGCTGTGCAGTGGGAATGAGGAGCCTGAAGTGTGAAGGAAGGCATGAAATGTGTAAAAAAAAACCAAAAAACAAAAAACAAAAAAAACCCCAACCCCCTTAAAACTAGCAAAATACAGCATGTACTTTTTCATAGCCCTGATCATGCTGTTTGTATGCTATATCCCTCTCTCACCACTATTTATCAGAGTCTTATTACACTATGTGTTTGTCACAGCAGAAACTATGTCATCTCCTCATTTTGAAAAAGCATTTAACATATGGAGGAAACTGCAAACATCACCATAAAACATGTTTCTTTTCTGTACTTGGATGATTTAAAGTACCCACCAACAGAGTTCAAGAATTGAAATGCATGTCTATGTGCTTGTGTATCTATACATATTCACACATTTATATATATAAAATCTTTTCTGTAATAGTTACAAAAAGTTTGCAGGATATGGATGGTTTGTTTAAATCCCATGGTGCCATTTCTCTCTCTCTGGCTAATTGATGTAGCTAAACATCACAGTGCATTTTCTGGTTTTGGCAGGGGACTTTAACATTTCATGTTTGCTACTAGTGAATATTCAGATACTCAGTTTTGTTTGTTTGTTTGATTTTCCAATATTAACAGCAGGAAAGCTTGAACAATCAAACATTTCTACAATTTGACTAAGAAAAGTCCTGAAAACTCACTTTCAAATTCAAGTGACTTATCGGATTATTCTTCAGTTATTGTTCCAGCTTGTCTGCTGCTGAGAAAGTAACGTACTTGGAGGAGATCTGGCTGAGCAAGGGTCAGTTGTGCAGCACTCACTAGAACAAGTGGGAGATGGGAGGGCAGAAGGACTCAAAAGCCAGATATTAGTCTAGGGAACCTGACTTTCCCAGGCTTTCACTAGAGACGGTGGGTAGAGACAACTAGAGATTCAAGGCTGGAGCGTAACCCTCACATGCTCAGAAAAGGGCCAGAAAGAATTTGTCTTTCCCTCCGCTGAGCACATAAAGACCATAAGAAGGTTTGCCTCACTGGACTGCAGTCACTCTTCACTAGCTTTGTGAATCCCCCTTGCCTACAAAGCCAGGAATACACATGCCAGCTTTGCAAATCTCAGCAGTGTAAAACATGAGATGGATCCCAGGGCTCAGTTCTGGTCTCATCTTCCACCTCTGCAGCCAGAAGAATTCTACTGGCAGCTCTCTCCTTGAAACACACTCCTTATTTCAATCCTCAGCCTGCTGAGCTGTGACAATAGAGAGGCTGATACAGATCAATTAAATTAGAACACATTTCAAACTGTTCTGTTAAACTATGAGAACAACACATTTGCACAACATATAATTAAAAATAATGTATAGGACCCATTTTAAAAACCAGGAGTTTAATTATATTTTTTTTTTCTAATTAACCAAGAAACTGCTTCAGATCTGCATCATCATTAACAACTCCACAAATCTTTAAAAGATGTAATACATGTCACATCGGGATCTCAAAGAGCATTATAAAAGCTAATGAAACAGTGAGTCCTCAAATCCACTTGCAGGTAAATAACTATGGCAGGTGTGGTTGAAATTCTTAAACTGCTTGGGATGAAATGTTTCATTTTATGGACTGGCACAAAGCTGGCTTCTTATTTTCTAATTCTTTTTCTTTATGTTTCGGCAAAACCAGTTCAATTCACTCCAAGGAGATTTGATGAAAGAAAGGCTTTTGCCCATGTTAAATATATTCTTATAACTGAATATACCCGTGTTCTGAGGCTATTGTTAAAAATGTATCAGGGAGATGGGCCTTGGTGACAAGGATATGCTGTTCTGTGAAAATCTGCCCAAATTTTGACAAGTTACAAAGTCTGAAATTTTCAACACGTTCCTGCTTACATTCTTAGAGTTGAAGGCTAAATTTCCCAGAAGCTGGTTGCAGTGATGCATATTCAGAATGGTATAGTTAATTTTAACTAAGCATGTAAATTACTCGGGCAGGGTAGGGGGTGGGTTGTGGTGTTCTGCTTCTTATTACCAAGCTGCAGCACAGAAGGGGACTGAAAATCACTGAGTCTGTCCAAGTGCTCAGGGTAGACTCAGCTACGCCTAAGTTACTCCTGACAAATCCTTAAAGACATTCAGTGCTGGAGACACCAGAGACACCTCCAGGCAATTCAGTCTAATGTTTAGTGAACCACTATCTGTACGATGTTTCATCCTGATGTTGAAGGTGAATCTCTCTTGTTAAAATTGAAGACCATTGTTTCGTGTCCTCCATCATGGACATAGAAAGCAGATTATCACTGTCCTCTTTGGAGCAGAATTTAATGTTTTTTAAGGCTTTCGTACCCATATTTCTGTATCAGATTAGACAGCATCAATTTTCTTTCCTTACAGCTTGTTTTTTCAATGCTGGGTCATGCTGGTTGCCTTCCTCAGGACCACCTCCAGCTGCTCTACATTTTTCTTGTGTCCACAGGTGTCCACACCTCTCTGACACCTCACCAGTGCTGAACAGAGCACCCTGTGCCTGCACAGACAGCCCAGGGTGACCTTCCTCTTTCTTTGCACCAGCCCAGCGTTATTGCCTCCTGTTCAATTTGTGGTCTAGGAATATATTCCTGCTAAACATTTTCCCACAGATTTGCTGTGACAACAGTTCTTTGCCATCCTGTGTTTCTGCAGCCCCTTGTTCCTCTCTAAATGTAGCTCTTATTCATGTTGAATACTACCCACATTTTTCAGATCATGTCTGCAATTTATGAAGATTGCTGAATTTTAATCCTGGCTTCTAATGCACTTGCAGTCTCTCGCTGCTTGAAATTATCTGTAAATTTAATAATGATCCTCTTTCTGTCATCATCTGGCTCATTAATGAATTTAATGAATACTACCAGACCTAGAGCAACCCTCTGTGGAACTTTATGCAACTCCTCCTTACATTTTGAGGATGAAATATCTCTAACTGCTGTTTGAGTAATGGCCTGCTAACGCAACTCAGCATCACATTTTCGGGACAAATATTTACAAGTTCTCAATTTACCTTTTGCAAAATAGTTGTTTAAGACTCTTCCTTTTCTTTTTGCCAGGAAATTTTTTTACTAAATATTAATGGGACTCAGACTTCAAAGGAGATTTGAGCAGAGGTGAAGCAGACTCCACGTCATTCAAATACTTAATTGTAGGCAATATCTTGAGGTGCACTTTTATTAGAATTTAGAAAAGGTGGTCACACTTTAGGTATTGCCTGGCTCTCATTGTCCTCCCCTCCAAAAAGGATTCTCAGATTTTGGCTCAGAATCTGATGGCAATGACACACAAGAAAACATAAATATTGCAAAAATGGAGAAAGGGAGTTGTTAATACTCCACTGGACCAATCCTTGAGTAAAAACTTTGTATTTTCAGTGACTTAGAGACCTTATGCTACAGTTTTCCTCCTTTGAACCCCACATTGTGCAAAAGAATAATACCCTCCATGACAGTTAGAACATATTTAGAAAAGGCCCACAGATCAGCTCATGTGGTTGTGAGCTATAATCTACCCACACATGCTAAAAAAGACAGAACTCTTCTCACTGTTATAATCAGCTAGTCCTCCTCATCCTTTCAGAACACAAAGTAAAATCTCTCTTCCTAGATGCTCAACTATTTAGCTTTTGGAATGATCAGAAAAACACAAAAGTATTTCCGATGTCTCTACCTCTCCAGTAGGCTGTGTCTTCTGTGCTTCTGCATGTCTGACAGGTGGACTTCCCAAACTGAATAGTTCTAAGTACAATATCAAGAATCAAAAGCACAGCAACCACCTTTGGAGATCTAGCCTAACTGGGAGCTCAGACATCACCGTGAAATGACAGCCAAGTTTCTGTTCTTCATTAGATCTCATGCTTTTGTTTTGCTTTGTGGCTCTGAAAACTTTCAGTGAAGATGAAGCTTTTACCATCCTGTCCACATCTGCATGGAGCTGCATGTTCACCCAGGGCCGCTGCCAGGGATGTAACCTCCAACAACCAGTCCAGCTTACCAGTCCACTGGGGTGCGGAGTGCAAGTGCAGTATACAACTGATCCGAAACAGGTACCTGCTGCTACCAGAATGCTCTCTCCTCACCCAGGTCCTAGTCACACATTCCCTGCACTTCCATCAGATCAATCTATTGGCCATATGGCTACAGGACTGCTCAACTTGGCTAGCAGATCTGATGGAAAACAAAGGCAACAAATGAAGATGACTATGCAGCTGGAACAGGGAGCAAGACTGCTTTTGCAAAAGGCTACTACTTTTTAGCTCATTTTAGATGCAGCGCAAACTGTTACCTCTGCCTTCTCTCTGCATATTTATCTCCTTCTGACCCTCTAGCCTCCACACATAAGTCCCTGCCTACAGGTTTTAAGTCGTCTGTTTTTAATTATTTTCAGCAGTTTTCATTTTTAATCTACAGTTTGAAATCCTCTGCTTCCTGACAAAGCCCAGTCTCAGCTCTTCTTCCCTGGCTTCTCTGGCAGTGCATCTTTTTAAAAACAGATGCACTTGTTTGGTCTTTGCTAGACCAGTGTGTACATTAATCTTCCGGTCAATTTCACAGTAATTTAGATTATCAAAAATTAATTGCAAACAAAGCTAAAAATACTCTGCTCATTTTCCAGCTCAGCCTTGAAGGACCATGTTATCTGATGGGGATGGTGCACGGACCCAGTAGCAGGACTTCTCTCCTACATGAAGCGACTGGTTCATCTTATGACCTCTGCTGGGCAAAAATGTAGGTACTCCTCTAAGATAATGGCTCAGGCTTCCTCTATTACCGATGGGGCAAGTAATTTACATGTTTGAGACATCGATTTAACGGTGGGGTGTGTTGGCCTCTGGAGCTGACACCAGCTCTTCCTTCTTTGGGGAGGGCCTGGACAACCAAGTCAGACCAGCTGTTAAAGGGTGGGAGCTGGGGGAAAAGAAACTCAGATAATGGATTTTAGCCAGAAGGGACCCGTTTCTGTTACATATTTTAAAGGAAAAGGATAAAAAATACAAAATAAAATCCAAAAATATCCTAATGTTGCAACATCCTTATAGATGTCATGTAGGAGATCTTAAGAAATCCAAGCTTTCTAGCTTTGCAGCCGCCACTAAAATGAGATCACAAGACCAGCAGTTCAATGCATAACAGATTTCATACACAGCAACACAAACTACTACACTAGGAAAAAATAGGACTGGCTTCAACGATACTTTTTGCATACAGCATTGGCAGCAGGGATAGCAGGCTTCGTCTGTCAGTGATATCAAACAATTTCTCTCTGTGACTGACCCTGCAGGTGAAAATGTTCGATGCCTGTACACTGTATTGCTATCTACAACTACTGGACTGGCAGAAAAAACTCCTGAAAAGGAAACTGATAACCACAAAGACAACATGAGAGACAAAACCAGAATTGACAGAGACTAATCAAAACCCCAGGTTTTATCTTCCTGACCCCTTCACTTGCTGCCTTGACCATCCTATCATGGTCACTATATAATCCACTGTAGGGAGGTATCTTCCTAGTTTTCCCCTGATTGTTTTAAAGCCATTTTTTTCACCCACTGAAGTGTTACAATCCTGGGTATGCAACAGCAGTTTAAAAAAGCTTCCTATGCAGGTACTAGCTATTGCAGTTTCAGAAGAAAACTTTGGCAAAATTTTAAAAGATTGCCTTACCAGGGAGTTTCAAATAGGTGGAGATTATCTGGTTTTAATATGTCAGCTGGGCTCATCTCCACAATGGAAGAATTTTTGGCCCAAGCCAGATTAAATTTCTAAGCAGCCTTAGGCAGGGAAAAATACCATGTTGGGGTATAGAGGCCATGGGAATGTCCTATAGTCCTAAACTGCCCATTGTCTATCCCACAACTTTATTTACACAGAGAACACTTCTACATCAACTGCTGAAAAATATCCAGAGCCAGTGAAAAAAACAATGGAGAGTAAAATCCTATTTTCAGAAGTGTTGTGCAATCTGGCTTTTGCCATACATGTAACTATTACCCTTTTACAAAAATTCCCAGGGCATCCCAGGTTTTACTCATTCTCTTCATCCTTCAGTGCTTCTGCCTTAATTTTAATAGGTACTATAGATTCTGAGAAAATATATATGTGGGCTATGAGCACCTTGCATTTTGCCCAACCTCAATATTAAGTATAAAACTGCAATGCCCCCTTTGTTAGAAGGGCACTTCCCTGTTTAAACCTGTGCTTTCACACACCTGGGACACAGCATGTCCCTATTTACTGCAATTAACAGTCTCTGGAAAAAAATTTGTCTTCCAACAGGATTCATGTTTCTCGCTCTCCCTTTATTTGGGAAGCAAATGCCATGCTGTTCGCAGTAGGTTTTTTTTCCAACCTTTTCTTTTTGGAAAGTATGTAGTTATGTCCTTAACTAATTCTCTTAACTGAAGCTGAGTCTGAAGGGCACCATTCATTCCTTTTCTACTGCTTTGATAATCTGCCCTCCTCAGATGTTACTCCATCCACACATCCCCTCTCCACTATTCCCCATCACCAAGGGCCAGCTCTGGTTCTCCATATCTGTACAGAAGCAAGGGAGGGTCCTCCCATTTCTCTTTGCCTACACGACATGTCAGAGCTTCAGACAGACCACAGCGGGGGAGCCCAGCCCGGCCCTTCGCTTTCTGTTCATTACAGACCACAATGAATATGGAAAAGTTCATATAAAAGCGGATCCCCGAGCACTTTTGTTGTTTGCCGTCTATATGCAGTGCCCAGTTTTCAACCAGCTCTCCTATTCTCATACTTGCCATGACTGTGACACCCATATCCTGTAAGTTATTTCTTCCATAATGTCAACGTGGAATCATGCATTTCTCTGAAGAGAAACAGGAAGACTTGCATCATGTTTACAGGAGAACTGCTAACTCTGCTGATGATGGAGCAACAAAACAGCATGTGTCTGGCACCAGAAACACTTACACATTCATTTTCTTTACTGTCCAGAAGAAATAACAGTGTTCCTAAACACGTATTGGGGTCTAACTTTGCAGAATTCACATTCTGAATTCAGAATACATAGTTCATATGTGAACTGTGGCTCATAAATACAGAGTACATAAACACAGTTCATAAACACAGAATTCATAGCTCATATTACCCCCACCAAATTACTACCTTCTGTCTGCAGTGCTCAGTGGTACAGAAAAATCCTTGCTTTCATCAGTGCCATCAATTCCTCAGGACTCAGTGAACATAAAATAATACTGGGATGCATAAGGGAGGAAAAAAATGGAGCATGAGAAGCTCTCATTAAACATTTATATTATCAGACATAGACTGACCGGAACTGGGGACTGTTATTACAGGCATTTTTTAACTAAGGTAAACAATTTTCACTTTGCCTTGCTTACAGCCTGTAACCAAAGACAGGCTCTCCCCAGGCACACAAGCCTGAGCACACCCGGCACAGCTGCCTTGTCTGCCCCAAGCAGGAGAGATGGACCTTATGCATCAATTTGGACAGAAGTGGTAACTCAGTCTCTGAAGTCTTTGGAGGTCTGGCTACCCGGCCTCAAACTGTACTGTGTGGGCACATCCAGAACACACAGAGATAAATTTAAACCTCTTGTCTTTCCAGAGTATAAACTAAACTCTTACAGTGTATATCCCTTTTCAGGATATAAGCAAGTCAATATATCCTCTCCTACCACTAGCCCTTCCTCTCCCTTTGCTTTTGACAGAAAAATACCTGGATTGTAATCTGAGATGACACACTGTTACAAACGAGGGCTACAAGGGCATTCAGCCAAAGAAAATCTCAAAGACTACTTTCCTGTAATAAGAACAGAAAAAGAAGGGGTAGCAAAATTCTCACACAATCCTTTTATCATTTTCTCCCTTCCCGTCCACTGGAAGCATGCTTTTGCCTGTACAGAAATGGGAATGGGGAAATCACTTCAAACTCCGTAATGCAAGAGGGCTCTCTATGAACCATGGTGAATTTTATGCTCTGTAGCACAGAGTACAAGTCAGTAAAAAGTGAAATTTGGTAGAACATGGACACATAGTTTGGGCATTCAGTTTTGGTTCAGTGCAGAGATGCTTCTTGTCCAAATCTCTCTCTGCCAGGGACAAAAAGCCTCAGCACGTAGCCTCAGCTCTCATCAGTTACCAAAAAGAGTACTTTTGGGATGTACTGAATGCTGCATAGGCTTTGGACTCTGAGGGGACAGTCACTGGGACATGTCAAGCTGATAAGATGCTAGAGATGAAGATCCTGTCCTGGACAGCAGCAGCCTCGCAGCCTCTGTGCAAAGGTGAGTACAACCATAGGCAGCGTCTGCCAAGCTGATCCTCCTCTCCTGTCTCTGTCTGTAGAGAGCTGCTCACTGAAGCACACCCTAAAGTAAAAAATCAATCATTAGAAAAACCCCAAACCTCCTATGTGTTGTCATAGCTAAGTTGGAATTGGGACCTAAAGCCTCCCAAACTCTTGGCATCCTGTGAATAGCAAGAGAAGGGAAAATCTTTCAGCAGTCTTCATACCACCCAACACACTGTTTAGTAACACTTTCCAAGGCTTTCAAGGAGGATGGATCCTGGTACAACCTTGCTTTTCACAGCATTGTTTGTGATCGCACAGTTACTTAACTGGCCCAAGGAAAGCAAATGAGACTGTGTAAGTCATTGCTGGTCTTGAATTCCAAAGACCTCCTGAAGAACATCTCAGAGCAAGGATTTCCACAGGTTAGTTCTGACATGGATAAAATTATCCATTTCGTTAGTTCTTTTATCATTTTATTAATTCTTTCAGCACTCCCCTGTTACTGCACTCAGGAAGCTTGCACAGGACCTGGCTGAACTTTCTCCATTTTACTTAGCATTGTGCAAACTGTACACCCTGTAACTCATCTTCTCACTAAAATATGCAGGCTTCACCTTCTCCATCTGTTCTCATATGGAAATCTTGCCATTCTCCAAATTATTTTATTACCTGTTTTGAGGCCGTCCTATGTTTCATGGATTTTTCTGACGAGTAGCCAGAACTGAGGACTGCATCCTGGGAGAAGATGAGGTATTTTTCCAGAAGCAGATGTATTTGCTATTCTTAGCTCTCCCAGGAGCAGTGGCTGTATATTTTCTGCTAGTTTGTATTCCAAAATTCTTTCAGAACACGATTTTCTCTCTAATTCCCAACTCCTGGCTTCCCAGCCCCAATGGGAGTTTTCCCTATCAGGTATGGGGAGAAGCTCAGGAGCAGCTAAGAAAGAGCCACAAGGAAAAGGGACTTCAGAGCCAGAAGCAGCGGTGCCACATCACCTCCTCACTGTGCTGTAGCTCTTCCAGAGATGCCACAGCCTTGGGACATCGGCCAAAACAGCACTTACCTTGCAGAGACTGGCAAACCCCACACATCTCGTGACCTAATGGGGAACATCAGCAGCTCCGCCTGCCAAAATGCAATGTGCGTGTTTGTGGCTGGTGGTATGAGCCTGTGCCCACCACAGAAACCAAATCTCTGCGGCCTGAATACTGCAAACCAGCATGGGGCTCTTTATGTCTAAAGGGATGGGTTTTAAATGTTTGTTAATTGCAGAAATACACTGGCAGTCTCCCCATTAATCATTTTGGGGATGGGGAATAACATCCCAACTCCCAAACTCTCAAAAAAGCTGTGATCAGCTATCTCTGAGACAGCTTGATATCTCAACAGGAAAAGCAGTTTTCTCTCCTTGATATGATTAGGTGAGCATTCTGGTTTGTAATGTCACAGAAAGATGTGTCTTATGATGAACCTTTAGTGTCCCATAATGGGCTAGACTTGTGGGGAAACAGGTTTTTAAAAGAACATTTCACAGCCTTGTTCCATGATGGATGAGAATATTTCTTAGTACTTCAAGTAGCTGGGGAGAAAAAACCCTACCTCTCTTTTCTTCTCAGGGACCTGGTTATCTTTCCTTTGAATTTATTTGGAGTTTAATTAAACATAACGTGTATTAGAGGTTACATCTCTGAACATCTTTTTTATCACTCTGCTAGAGAAACATAAAAACTAGAATACATGTTATTGTTCTGCTCCTTCTTTGACAACATACCATAAAATAGGGTCTTAGGGAGATTAATAGGACCTAAAAGACAGGACAGTTTTTTCCCAAGGTTCAGGCTTCTTAGAGGAGCTGGCAAAAGCTGTCTCACCATATTCCCTTCCAGCAGACAGGCTGGGAACCTGCCATCAGTCTTACTCTCGGCTCTAGACTCAGCACTGCTTTGACATTTTGCGAAACTTTGAGCTGAACGAAACTAAAATTGCTTTTTTGCTTGCTAAAGGAGATGTATCAACAGTACATTGTCATAGTAAACTAAGGATGAGGAATGGCTGTATTCTTATAGTGCAGACATCACTTGTCTTGAATATATTTCCATCTTCCTGAAGTGCAAGGATGCACTTTAAAACACAGAGCAAGAGAAAAAATGTAAGCAACCAGAAATGCCAAAAAATGACCTGATTAAAAAATTAACATCTTAACAGAGCTTTGGTCAAAGCAGAGATCAACCCCATGGCCTGAAGGAATGCAGCAGCAGCATCTGAGAGGCAACCATGGCACTCAGCTGAAGCAGTGTGTGACAGTTATGTGAGGAAATACAAATTGAAGGGCTTACAGGAAATAGAATCATAGAATGGTTGGAGTTGGAAGGGACCTTAAAGATCATTGAGTTCCAACCTCCCTGTCATGGACACCTCCCTCTAGACCAGGTTGCTCAAAGGTCCATCCAACTTGGTCTTGAACACTGCCAGGGATGGGGTATCCACAGTTTCTCTGGGCAACCCGGGCCAGGCTCTCACCACTCTCAGAGGTAAAACTTTTTTCCAAGTATTTCATATATATCTACCCTTTTTCAGCTAAAAACTGTTATGCCTCATCCTATCGCTACACTCACTGATAAAAAGTCCCTCTCACCTTTGCTGTAGGCCCCATTTAAGGGGAAAGGTTGTCATAAGGTTCCTGACAAAGAGTCCCTCTCCAGCTCTCCTGTAGGCTCCCTTCAGATATTGGAAGGCTGTTACAAGGTCTCCCCAGAGCCTTCTCTTCTCCAGGCTGAACAGCCCCAACTCTCTCAGCCTGTCTTCATAGGAGAGGTGCTCCAGCCCTCTGATCATCTTCATGGCCCTCCTCTGGACTTGCTCCAACAGGTCCATGTCCTTCCTATGTTGGGGGCTCCAGAGCTGGACAAAGTACTCTAGGTGGGGTCTCATCAGAATGGAGTAGAGGGGCAGAATCACCTCCCTCGACCTGCAGGCCACAGTGATTTTGATGCAGCCCAGGAAGTGGTTGGCTTTCTGAGCTGTGAGCACACATTGCCAGCTCATGTTGAGCTTCTCATCAACCAACACCACTAAGTCCTTCTCTTCTGCAGTTTTTTAATTTTAAATATCTACAGCTTTTTAATTTACTCAAAACATACGTGTCGGAGCAGTGACTGGATGACTCGATTTGTTTGACTTTCCCTCAGCTGTCAAGGAAGATACAAACACAGGCAATTGTTATGGTTGGTAACTACTGATTTTGATTTGTGCAAAGATGTAAAAATCTGCACTCCAATGAAATGTCTTTGCCCTCAGCTGTTGCTAGTGGTCAGAGCTGTGGGTTCTCATCCCACTCACAACGCCTCAGCCCCGTGAAACCCAGTGCTTCCCAGGCACAGCAGGTACACCCAGTGCAAAAGCCCTCCAGACCCTGTCTCTGCAGCCTCCACGCTGACAGAGCTTTGTAAGGAATGTGGTGGGCAACTTTTTAAATGTCAACCTCATGCAAGGTAAGCTTGGTGCCAAATGGCACTGTGTAGAGCAGGGAGTACTGAGGTCACCAGTGTTTTTGGCCGTCTCTGTTAAAAACAGAAAGGATAATTTAGACAGTCCCGTTTTTCCTTTTAACTTGGTTTTAATAGCTGAATTCCTTCAGAGCATAATTAATGTTTATATATCCACTTCTGAGCAATTGACTAATTTACTGTCGTAAGACCATTAACGTGACATTTTTGCCTCTGTGTATTGTAACCCAAGATTCACAGCTATTAGATTCACCTAGAAATTCAGAAGTTGCCAATACATTAATTGTAATTTAATAAAGAAAGAATGAAAGATGGACAAATTAATTCGGATAGAATAAGAAATGATCCAATCTTTTGCTGAAGTATTTAAAATAACACAATTAGAAGCAGGGATGTTTGAGTCAACCCCTCTGTAAGTAGTTTCCACCCCGTTCAGTTTGACATGGCACATCCACTTTATTCCATGGAAAAATCCCCTTAATTCCAACGTGTAGATAGATTGTACTTTTAACTGTACATTGCACACTTCAGACTCCATAGATGGCGTAAAGCTCAGCAGTTCTGGCTCTGTGTTTGGGGATCCTGTTATCTCCAGGAATGCAAATTATTAATAGTAACAATTCAAGCACTGGATTACAGAAAAAAAATTAAATAGATCTTGGAGTGTCTGTCCTGAACAAGAGATAGAAATGTGCAAGAAAGAGTGTACATAGAGCTGTCTTTTGGTTTTGTCTTAAACTGAAGTCACTGTGCACGCCGTGATGTCAGAGGTTGCTCTGCCTCTGCTAATATTTGTTTCTCTGTTAAGATTTCCTGGTAGCACACAATGATAACAACATTGCAAGCCAGATCCCCTGTTTCCTTATTCTAGCTTTGCAGTGAGTTAATCTATGTCTGCTTCCAGTTTAGGATCACTCTTCATGCTTTCACTACCTTCAAATATCAGTAATATGCACCAAGTTGTGTTTTTGAGGTATATGACTGGGAAGTCCCTACTGGAGAGGGTTGCATTTGCTTTCCAAGGTGCTACCTTTGCTCTTCCCCATAGCATAGTTTGACCGTTTAGTATTGCGGTTTCCAGCTGTTTTCACTGTGGTGAACATCAGGAGGTCTGGGTGATTTTACTATTCTTGGTAACAGTAAACAGAGCCTCCTCCAAAAGCTGTAGGACATGGATGTATAGGGATTGGTTTGGACACTTTCAACAGATTTTTAGGTAAGTTTGTGCCATGAACCTGACTCAGTTTCCTTACGCGTTCCTCTCTAGGTTTCCTTCTGAATTCCATTTCCTCAAGTCACTCATAACAGCCACTTGAATGCAAATCATGAATAAGGTATTTGATGGCTGTAGAATAAGTATATCCATTCCACAAATCCACCTGTCTCACAGTACTGGAGATCCAAAGGTCAGCTGGACTAGTGGTGGCACCAAATGGGACCAGTGTAGTAATATACTAATTCTTTACACTGAAATAAAAAGCCAAACTCTTTTCCTTACAAAATCCAGACCAGAGTGTGGGAGGTGGGGGCTTGGAGAGAGAGAGAGAGTGGGACAGAAATTAAACTGCCTCTGGTAGTTGATGCCAGTAGATGACAGCTTCAAAAATATTTCTGTGGATATACTTGGCAGGCACTTGCCTGTGATTTCCTTCTTGATACATGTAAACAGCAAAAGAACATAAATGGCCTCTTATTAAAAGAGGTGTAATTATCTTAATTTTTGTACACGTACAAAGATGGTTTACAAGCTGTCTATGGCATGGCTCCCATCACTGCCCCTTCCTCCTCCCAACCTGCCCTTCTAGCAGCTGGCACTCACCAAATGAAAGGCAAAACTTGGGGCCAAGCCCTCTGGCAGCACAAACTGAAGTGGTCTGTGTTCCCCTGGTCCTTTCACAGCACCTGCCATCCCATGGTTTCAGACAGGGTCCTCAGGTCCTGGGATACTTAGGGGCTGTGCTCCCACTCCTTTTTAAAGAGATGTGTGTGCTTCTGTACTCCAACATCCTCTGAAAATCCTACAGTCACAGAGTCACAAAGAAATATAAACCAAGTGACAATTTCCTCCAGTGCACAGAGACAGTTTGTCTCTGGGTTTGAAATCTAATTCCCCAAGAGAAAAATATTAGATTATAAAGAAGAGCATAGTTAGATGAACTGAAGATTGAGAATCAGGAAAAGAAAATGACAAGAGGCAACAGGGAGACAAAGAGGAGAAGGGGGAGGTATCAAAAGGGGGAGAGTAGGAATAAAGCTGGAAAGGACTCTTACACTGTCTTTCTGTTGCTTTCTACTTGGCTCCTGTACCATTTTCTCATTTTTGTTTTGTTTTGTTTTTTCTTTGCCTGAAAAGTCAAGAAAACTTTTATAGACAATGGAGGGAGAAGGAATGGAGATGTCTGAGGCAGAATGTATTCAGCCAACTAGTGCCAGGCCTGTGGTCCTGTGCCAGCTGCATAGGTACTGTGCACAGCCACCCCCTCCTGATCTGTGCTGGACACCCAGCTCAGAATGCTGGGGGGAGCAAAATGTGGGCTGATGGTAAGGAGAGAGAAGAAGGAGTAGCAAAGCAAGGGGACAGAGAGGTGCACAGGGCTTTGGAAGGAGGTCCTGGCATGGGTGAAGGTAGTCAAGCAGATGAAAAGCATAGAGGAAGAGGCTTGTTGGCCTGGCTATGCTACAGTAGCTCCAGGCTGGCTGAGGAAGCTCTTCGGCAATGTATGGCAGAGGTTCACTGCTGGCTGAGCTGCTGCTGGTTCCAACTTTATATGGGGATAAAGAACAAAGGCAGGAGAGGAGGGGAAGGAAGGAAGCAGGGAGCTGCCTCCTGCCACCTTCTAACATCAAATGGCCGCGGGACTTCAGCCTGGGAACCCTTTGAAGTGTGACTGATCGTCATAAGCTACTAAAGTGGGCAAAACCTTTTCATTTAAAACAAAAAGAAGTTACATCAAACTAATGTCACCATTGAGAATGCAAAGCCATAATCCCTGCTGAAGCCAAGCCATGCTGAATCCAGCAGAAGGACACACACAGCTCTGTGGAGGGGGTGGGAAGGAGGACAGTGACGCCCTTTCATGACTTTTCTCCTGATCCCAAGGGTTTGCAGTGTCTTATGAGCCTTGCCAACCATTTGAAACGTAGTCAGCTCTGGATCACCTCTAAAACCAAAACACCTCTTAAACTCTCCAGGGTACACACATGTTTCAGCAGGGTGGGGATTTCAGGTAAGACCGATTACCAATCTGGATATATATATAGCATTTTTAATTGACCTGACATACTACTGCACACAAACAAATACCATACACTTGTAAACAGGCTGAACTGAATCATAAACTTAACAAAACAGAAGTTACTGCCATACAGTGAACTCTCAGATATAGGTGCAAAAAAAAGTACTACTGCAATTAAAATGTGAGATAGTAACTCAGAAAGCAGACTGATAAGTAATGCATTCACTTGAATTAACTAACCTCCTAGCTACATGAATGAATGGTAATTATAGGTATCATGAAACAGAGTCACACAGTGTAACTGCACTGTAATTATATTTGCTGTATTAAAGTGTGACCCTGGTATTACAATGAGAAATGAGATGAAAAGAAGAAAAATCCCAGCTCAGGATCCAAGCAGGTGGAACAAAGCCACAATGATACCTATTCAGCTGCTTTCACTGTCTCACCATCTCCCTGCCAAACGTATGTTCCACACATCTCCAGAGTGACAGTGCTGGTGTGTGTATTGGTACCAGGATTACACACACACTGCTCTGGCTTAGTATCATCCCTGGAATTGCTACTCTGTGCCATTACCAGCGACAGGCCAATTCCATAGTAGAAGAAAACTGTCAGCTGCACAAATTCTGTATTGTCCCTCCCATATATTTAGTTCTAACAGGCATAATGTCAAATGCACATATACTGGGCTGGTGCCAATGTATTCTCCCCCTCCTGGTCCTTTCTGCCTAAAGCTAAAGAACTGGGAGGAGAAGGAAAGAATGTTTTTGTTGGGTTTATGGTTGTTGGGTTTTTATGTACTGCTTTTGCAGTGACCAAGCTTGCTGATTAGCTCTGTGACCTTTCCAGTGCCCAGTCAGCTCAGAAGAGGCATAGGAAACACTCTAGTACACACTGAGAAAAAGAAAGAACAAGCTGGGAGAAAAGCAAGCATGGGAAAATAGCCCCCAAACAAAAGAGCCAGGATGGAAGAAGGAAATGAAAGGAATCTGGTTGGAAGAGTAACAGATACATCACAACATGACTTACAGATGCTCCTTCTTAAAAACATGCATTTCCAGTCATAGGCATGGCATGCTTTGTCTTTATTCCCAAACCTGGAAGAAAGAAAACCTGGTTGAACTTGTGTAACACTGCCATCCAGTGCTGCCAGCATGCCCAAGGTGCACCCCCTCCTCTGTGCCCTGACCTATCCCACCCCAAAGCAAGGCCCTCCCAGCAGGGCCTGGTTACCACCCTCCTTAGGGCAATCTCCCAAGCTGTATTCCTTCACCCCTGGAAGTTCTGGCAGGGCTCTACCCTACAGGGTGTGGAGAGGACTGGAGGGCACAGCTGTCCTCAGTCACTAGGATGCCTGGAGCAACGTAAACTGCATCATCTCAAAAGGTGAACCCATCCCCATATTTTCTCCCCTGTTCTCCCGGTTTTTATCAGCTGTAGAAGGAAGGTTTCTCATATGCTAACTGCAATGACAACTAGTTGCCTGCTCTTGGACTTGAGAACTGGTAACTGGTGCCCTCCTTCCTGGAAGGGGACATTGTTGTTCAGCCCATGAAGGAGACAGGGTCACAGACCAGTTGTGAGGATGCTGGTTACATTTTGCTCTAACGGTCACCATAGTTAAATTTGGTGAGAGGCAAATTTCCCATGTTTTTAGATATTTTCCAGCCTTGCCCCAATTTTTTCCTTTGAACTGGCTAAAACCATGAGACTAATACTTCGAGAGCCTTTTCAAGACCTCTATCATAATAAATATAATATGTTGATCAATAAAATACCAAATAACTTACATGCAAAAACCTCAACATATGCAAAAGACAGTCTTTGTCCTTCTCTTGCTTCAAAGCAGAGCTTTTCTGTTTTGTGACACTAATTCAGAGCTATGAGCAAGCCTCTCCCAGGCCAGCTCGCTCCCTTTTGTAGAGGAACAGTTTTTTTCTGCACCCATTTATCAACCTTCATCAGAGAGATGTCTGGAACTTTTTCACTACTGACTAAATTGATAAATTTGCTACTGAATAATTACAAAAATAGTTCACTTCAACTGAACAGCAGCAGAATGGACTGCAATGAATCACAAAAATAGATTCATTGGCTTTTGAACATGCTTCAGCAAGAAAAGTGCAGCTGAATTTGATAAAATACAGCCACTTTCTCTGCTGACTTGCATAGTCAGGAGAAACTCTGCCTTTCAAATCAGGTGAGTTTGAAAGGAAATCTTTGATGTAACACACAGAATAATGTCCTGCATAGCTGAGAGAGTATAAGCAAATAAACAAATGCTTCTTCTCTACTTTACTGTAACTATATTTAGTTACTATTGAATGGATGACTTGAAAAATTAATGTAAGGATTGATAGTGGAGACTGTATTTTTATTCTTGATCTGCAGAGATACGTCATTATTAATTAGAGCAGATACTGTACCTGCTGAAGCCAAGTAGGTAGCACATAGTATTTTCCACTTCTTTATCCTTAAGCTTTTTCAATCAAATTTCTGGAATATGCAGAGTAGTAATACTGTTTCTGAAATAAAAAAAATAAATTTAAAAAATCTAACTACTGATTGATGTTGTTAGAAAGATACAATAATTATTATTTTTACCTAGGAAAACGAACCCCAGAAGTTTGGCCTGGGTTGTGTGCTGCTTCTGGGCATTAGTTTTGCCTTACTCCATGGAACAATGTTAAATTCCAGAAATCTTTCATATGAAAGATTTCAATCTAAAGCTATTCAAAAGGGATCTATTTTCAGACTGCCTTCAGCCTCTGGTATTTTCCTGATCTATTTATGCAGCTTGCACCTGGCTCTGACAATCTTCAGCCATTATTTCCCATTTCTGATAGTTAGAGGCACCTCTTTTGGTGTTCGACAGCAAGGGAGCACAGCACTGAGCATCACCTGTGATGTCCATCCGGCACCAACCTTATCTTGCAAAACATGGACAACGGTCTCTGTGCTTCTTCAGCCCCAGCTACTTTCAGATGGGAATAATAAATGCCAGAACAAAAAGGCTGCTGTGAGAATTATGTGCAGTCCCTTAGAAAAAACCATGGTTTTCAAATGCAGTTCATCACTAGCAGCATGCCAGAGGATAATTGTCCTAGTTTTCCTGCTTTCCAACTTGGAAGACCATCTCCACTTGGGCACAGTTACCTCTGATACTTCATAACTACAAAAAAAGCAACACAGAAGAACTGCAGATCTTTGATATAAATGTGTATGGTGTGCAGTAATGACAAGGTGAAAATCCTCACTCACACAGAGCTCACCTTTAAGGACTGAAATGGAAACGGTGTACACATTTCTATAGAAGAGGGTCCCTGGTCCCTGTTAGTATCAGCTTATTATGGCACTGCTGTCAGTGTGGGCTGTGAAACCTGCTGGCTTGGTTTCCATCATTGATGGCTTCTTTATCCCTGCTGGCAAACCTGATGCATAAATACCTTATCTAAGAGGTGAAAGCGGGTCCTTCTGTTTTTAGGTTCTCAACACCAGTGCCTAGACAGGAGATGATTAACAGAAGCAGCACCTCTCCAAAAATCAGCTGTGTGAACCATGCTGGGCAACAAATAGCCAGAAGTCCCAAACCTCAGATAAAGGTCAAGTTTTCCCAGGGGAACACACATGCCTGAGGGAGAGAAACTGAAGGCTCACATCAGCTGAAGGGTTCTGGTCCAGTGGTGGGACCACTTCCGAGGCAGCTGGGCACCAAGACCAAAGAAGATCCCCTTGACCTCCCTGACTGTTCATCTTGCTCTGCCCATGTTTGCACCTCTGCCAGATAAATCAGCTGGATGTTGTTCCCATACCACAGCAAAGCCAAGCTGTGTCCTGAGAGATCTTGCGCCAGCCCTGATCATGGGTATCCCTAATAGGAATGAACAGGTATTTTATCTGCTTCAGCCCCATTTTCAGAAAAAAATTTACTCAAATCTAAATTTTGGACCTCAGCCAACTGGAGAGGTGTCCTCCAAATGCATCATAAAAATTAGTCTTTCATGTATATGTTTTTTGCCATCCTCCAAAGACATTGGTTGCTCTTCCCACCACTCTCTGTTCCAAGTATAGCACTATATCCCAGAGTTATCTCCTGCAGGAATCTGGAATTTCATACTCCAACTTCATGTTAGCATGTTAGCCCTTAAAGCCTTTTGGTGCCAGAAATGCTCCTAGTTCAATAATAAAATTACGTTGAAAGACACATGAATAAAGGAAAGCAACTAAGTTTCTGCAAAGTGGGATCAATTTGCAGCAGATTTATGGATTTCAACTACATGCAGTGCTCACCTTGTGTCCAGACCCTGAGTCATAGAGGGTTATGATACAAAGCCCTGTTCATTTCCACCAGTCAGTTCTCTTGAGATCCAGGGGAAGGAATGCTACCCACAGGGCATCTTTGAGGACTTTGTCAAATGTATTTCTAAATTAAACAGTCTTCAGCTATTGAGCAAGAACTCTGACAGACAGAAGAAGAGCACTGAGGGGAATTTTAGGCTTCACTTTGCTCAGACAATTAATATAATGCAATGCTGGTTCCCAAATGCCTCCCATCCTGCCTAGTTATGCAGGCTAAATCTACAGAGAGATTTTTCTTCCATTCAAAATGCAAATCCTCAGAGGCCCCTTCCCAGCTCTTGCCTAACTTTGGAGCTGGCTGAATCCCTGTGACACCTAAGATCTCATCAGTAAAGCTCTCTGGTTGCTTAAATTTCTGCCTCTGGGCCTGCCCAAATATACTCAAGTCCTGACAGCACTGAATAACTCAATATTTCAGCCCTACAGGGATTCACAGATAAAGCATTACTCTTCTAGTAGCTGTATCTGCTAACTGGGATCCCACAGGAATTTCGACAACCCAGAGCTAGCACAGACCATAGCTCAGGAATGGGATGGTGGGGTGGTATAAACTGCCACTGCTGTAATAAGGAAGAAGGAGGGAGAAAGAGGGGTAAAGTATTTCCAACGTGCTGCTTGTGGTGTTTCTGTCACTTCTGGACTTACCAGCGAATCCCTAGCCAAATTCTTGAAGGAGGAGGATTTCACTACCCCAGAAAATATTATGGATAACAGCTGGGCTATGTAATCAATGCTTTGGATGAATGAAGGGAGGTGCCTCATCATTCAAAATTAAACATGTGGCTCCTGCTCCTTTCTTGGCATTTGCTGCTGACCATCTCAGAGGGTCTCTGACTCTGAATGGCAGGTTTTGTAGCTCTAATTAGGCACCTAAGTATCTACTTAGCCAGGCTGTTCATTTCACTGGGCATCAGGAAACTAAGAACTAAGCACTGAAACACTGAAATCAAGTTCAAGCTGAAGAAACACCACTGGCAGCTACAAGAAAACAGACCAGATTAGAGGACACCAGGTGCAATAAGACTACAAGATAGTCATCTCACCTGCTCTGGTAATTAACAGCCACAAGTTTCACCATGGAGATCACAATTCTCTCTGCCATTTCCTTCTGATGAAGGGTTACTATCAGATTGTTCTGATCCCTCTGCAAGACATCCTTCTGTATGACAGCTAAAGAACTGCAGGAGGAAGTTTATCTCCTTACTGTATATTCACTAAAAGCCTCAAACTGCCTGACTACTTCCCTGGAGCTACCTATGGAATATGAGCATGCCCTGGGTATTCAGGGTCTTATGCTGAGAAAACCTAAGGCCCATGTCTGCACTGTTAGTACTGTGGTGCTGTGCAAAAAAAAAACCAAAAAAACAATGTGCAGGGAAAAATTCCTCCTTAGCCACCAAGAAGTCCCAGGACACAATCCTCACCCTGCACCAAGCCCAGCAACATATTACTATGAGCAATACAGTGCACCAACTGTCTGTTCACTCAGAAAATTGTTTAAGTTAAACTGAATGCGTGAGGCAAACCAGAAGTGTTCCCCATGGGCACTGTGTAGCGTTACAAAGCACTGGAGATGGTTTGTGTGTGTAACTAACACAGGCTTTGAAGAGGAAGCTCACTTTAGTCTGAATTTGTGGGGAAGCATCCTTTTTTTCTTCCCTGGTGCAAACACTTGCTAAGGCACAGAACTCTCCATAGAATGCATTTTTCCCTGTTTTGCTGTCAAACCCTCCTGGTCCTCTGTGGTCTCTCTCAGAACAGTCGGCACTGTCACCCTGTTTCAAAATAGTCACTTACCTCCCACATCCTTCTCTTTTCTGAAGGCCTGCAGGTGTTTTCATCTTCTTTGGCATCATGCCAGCTTTTAATTCCTTGATCCCAGCAGTAGCCTTGGAGGTCTCCAAATGCACTTAGTGTCCTCCACACTCACCTTCCTCCTGTCTATGATTTCATAATTAATAGCTCAGAAAATAGCAAATAATGGAAATTTGGCACAGTTATCTTGTTACTTGCCTTCATCAGATATAGTCAAGTGTAAAGATCCATAACAAATTACTGAAGAAACGTGTTTTCAGATGACACAAAAATGCCACAAAAATGCCACATTCAGAGAAGGATGTGTAAATAGCACTTGGGAAGGAAAAAAGCAGACCCTACACCCCTGAAATGACAATGCTACTGTCAACTTGAGGTTTTATTTAAAGTCATAAGTGCAATAGCAGAATTTTAGGAGTTGAATTTTATGCATTATTGACAACAGAGAAGAGAAATTATTGGGCATGTCACAACCCTCTACGCCAACATGATCAAAGTTAGCTGTTTGCTTGCCAAAGGGAAGCACAGTTTTGCAGAGTGTACATACAAGCATTGGTGCATAAACACCAACACCAGCCCTTCTGGTACAAATGATGTGTCTGTCACAAAGCATAGGTAGGTCTCATGAGGTGAGATGTTGATGGTAAGGATTGCCTGACCTATGGAGCTAATAGCATGTAGGGGAAATCATACCAGTTTTAAGGATAGCGAGCAGATCACATGCGTCAGCTGCGGGGTGTGTTGTGTACGGGTGACAGGGTAATAGAATGACTTGACAGAAGCTGCTTAATGCAAAAAAAGGCTTTACTGTCTGGATTCTCCATCATCTTTCGTGTCATGCTGATATTTGTCTTGGCAAAGAGAGTTCAAACTGAGTGCACAACATGACCTCAGTCTCCAGTGAATGGAAAACTCTGAATAGGTATGTATGTGCTCAAAACTTATTTTCCGTAAGTGTAAGCAAATACAAAGATTACATGACAAAGAAGAGTCAATGCATTTGTGTATGGAGTTTGAGTGAGTGACACCAACCCAAGAACAAAAAAAGATCAAAGTGCCAGTCTGCATACACACATGCTAACTGGGAAAAACATGTCACATTTATACTCAACAAACCTTCTAGAGCTGTGTATTTCAAGTAAAATGGTATGCTACTGGATAAAGCATGCTCCTGTCACTTTTCCCTTCTGTCCTCTAAACCCAGAACAGCTGTAAGCAGCCTCCATCAACAAATTAAACACCTTTGGCCAAGACACTGGAATTAACAGAGGGGATTTTTGAACAGTACAGAGTCTGTTCTCTGTTTACTTAAAACACATCCCTACAGTCAGAAGTGTGGAATGAGATAACGCTGTTCAGCAAACTGACAGATCACGCAGAGTCTGGCATTTCTCCTTGGGCCTTAAAGCAGAGACAAAAAATGCATACACAACCCAAGATCTAAATAATGGAAGGGACTTTCAGCACAGTTAATTAAAGCACTGAGGTCATTATCTGCCAGCGTACACACATCACAATAGGAAATACGGTCCTTCTTTCAAAGCTCCCAAATTATATAGGACAAAAATGCATTCTTTCTTCCTCCTTCCCTGTCTCCCATTCTAACACTTGCTGCAAAGGTTTCTTTTTCTTCTGAGAAAAACCTCTATTCCACCATCCAATTTAAAGTATTTATTGATGAATTTAGTGTTCTTCACTATTCTTTAGTGTTCCAGCTCCCCCCATCATTTTACCAGTGCACATTAATCCTGATTGGTGAGGACTAGGAAAGTGTGGATTTTCTTTTTTTACCCTTGCTCAAATTAGTGTGATGTAAACAGTGTCCATAGTCAGTGAAGCCTGTGGTTCTTCACCAGCACAAGGAGCAAACACTGTGAGTACTAACTGGCCTGCAGGAAGCTTCAGCTGAAACAGCAGTAAACTTCTGCTGCTGCCCTTGGTGATCATGAAGAGGACAAATATACATATGTGTACATGTGTACACACACACATTGATACATATGCACCCACAGAATAAAAGAAGAGCAGGGAGGCTGGTGAATTTGTAAACTGATGGCTCTCCCTTCAGAGAATTATCTGAATAGCAAAACCACCATGGAAGAGCTCCATAAAGCTGGAGGCATTGCTGGCTGGAGGGACAAAGCTGGTGGTGTCTGATCTGAAGCAAGTTCACTGCAGGAATAAGAAGCCACCATCCAAGAGCGAGGTGACATGTGGGATGAAATACCAGAACAGGGATGGGCAGAGAAGGCACATGCTGCCCTCAAACTGGTTCCCTGCATCTCCCTGCTGAACTTGTTCCTGATACTTAAGAGCTGACACTGCTGTTGCCAGTGCTGGAAAGAGGGCAGAGCCTGCTCCCAGGGAGCTGGGAGAAGAAAACTGCCCTTTGGGACTGCAGGGCCAAGCAGCGTATGGAGGGAAAAAAGGTCCAGTCATCCTTTTCCAGTTCAGGGAACACCTGTGAGCTATCCTAAGAGGTGACCTAAAGATAATTTATTCCACATTACACTTCTATTAAGCATTAGTGCCCTAATTAAAATGATTCACAGTCCATTTTTAGTTTTGTTTCTGTGTTATCCCAGCTGGTGGTGGCAAGTAGGATGAAGGAGGGATTTTAATGCCCTTTTATATGTCTGACAAGAGACAGTTTATCTGCCCTAGCCTATTCCAAGGGTCCTGTCCAGCTTTCAGTTCTGCTGCCATCGCTGGCACATCAAATGCCCTCAGCTTTCAGGTCCAAATCTTCTTTGCAGGGTGGAAAAGATGACAAAGGACAAAGGGAAGTTTTTCCTTTTCAGCAGCTCCAGCCTGCAGGCACTGAGCTGCTGCATGGTCAGCCCCAGGGCCACCATTGCTTCCCGAGGGACCTCAGGCAGGCAGCAAATACTAAAGCACCCTAAATAAGCAATATCAGACTTTGGAAACTATGTGTCTGATACTAATGTGACATCGCAGTATGGAGAATTTCAGGTTTTCCTCTACATGAAACCAAAATTCAAGACCTAGATCTTGACCCCCAAGGGAGCCCAGACTTCTTTACATAGACAAACTACATCATTACTACAGGAAGAAAACCCAATGGCATCATAGGTTTTATCGGCTATTTCAAAGCTCCATATTTTGCCTCAGATTGCTGAAGTGCTCTTTCAGCACTTTACTGAACTATTGAGTGGCTGATTTATAGTTTGACTTCAAAACCAGTCCAGATTTCAAATGAGCTTCAAACGAATTTCAGGCAGTTCAAAACCTTATGTTTTGGAAATAGCTGCTCACAACTTCCCAGAACAAATCCCTGTGGCTTTCCACAGCTTTTATCCAATCAGTGGGCAAATACTACAATTCTATTATATAGAATCTCTGGTACTCGCCCTCCACCACCACTCCTTCAACAAATAACCTTGAAATACAGAATGGATCCGAAAGGTTATAAATATGAAAGATAGCAAATATACTAAAGTACTAACTGAAGTCCAAAGCCTAAGGGTATTTAAGATAATAGCAACATCAGTAACATCCATATAAAATAAACCAGATGAAAAAGCAAAGAAATAATTATACAAAAGAGACAAGAGTGAAACAGAAAGGTTGGGAAGAAGAAAGCTAATGTGAAGTTTAAGATCTCTGCAGAGCTCA
This sequence comes from Nycticryphes semicollaris, assembly GCA_013400055.1. NCBI lineage: Eukaryota > Metazoa > Chordata > Aves > Charadriiformes > Rostratulidae > Nycticryphes > Nycticryphes semicollaris. The sequence goes on from VXBJ01004307.1 coordinate 30,147, forward strand.
GTTGTGTTGTGTCCTGGGATCTATGTTCAGATGGAGCACATCTTGCTCTGCCTACAAGAAGCAGTGAAAGCTCTGCTGACACCTTGTAGTCAGCAGCTATATCTATTTTGGGGCTCAGCACAAACAGACTTTGTGAAGGAGCAATGAGGAAGGAAGCAAGAATAAAGGCTATCACCTCTAAAATCTACATACATTCAAGTGGGAGTTTCTGCAGTAACAACACGAGCAATACAAATCCCAGTCAGCTCTTCTGACAACTGTCCTTTAACCTGATTCTCCACTCCATCTCCTCCTTACCCAGGCAACATTTAGCAATAATCTGGTAGTGATGGATCAAAGAAGAACCTCACAAAGAATTTTCCACACAGGAGAAACACCTGCTGATAGTGCAGATTCATTGGGGATCACCCCTGTTCCTACAGGGAGCTACACTGAAGTAAGAAAGTGGGAAGACCCTGTGAATGACCTAGCTTACACATAAGGAATCAGTAGTGCCCATCATTGCCAACATCGCTCAGGAACATTTAGCATAAACAGGATAGTTGCCAGTATTAAAAAGATGAGTTGTGCCCATGAACTGTGGTGAACAGCATTCCTAACTGTTTTCTGATATCTTTATTAAGAAGTTACACTGAGTGGCCATATTCAGGAAAGAACTTTAAGATTTCGGTGACACAAAGCAGCAACAGCAACATGCGCAGTGGAATGGGTAATAACTTATTCTGTAGATCATGATCATCTCCTGTGTTTTATAGCCACGGCAGAGTGTTTGTTAACAAGAGAACACAAAAAAAAAATATCTGAGTCACAGGGCAAAGTCTTCTTTTGCTACAGTGGTCAGTTTGAATTACGATGAGTGTAGAGCATAAATTATGATAGACGGTGTGTGTCATTTTACCTATATTTTTAGGAAGCACCATTTCCATTATTTTTTTTGGCCTTATAGTAAAATCATTCAGGTCACTCATTGCATAAGATGATGTCTTCCACTTGTCTGAGAAGTGCAAAGGTAGCCAGAAGATAACCAGTGCATATCACCGCTTAAACTCTTGCATAAAGGAATTTCACACTAACTCTGAAGAAACGATGAAAACTGCCTATGTTCTAAACACTTCTGAGGGCTCCCAAGGGATGGCACATCAGTCGGGAGTGAGCCAGTGCTGTGCACCCAGGAGTCCCTGCAATGGAGCTGTAGCAGCTGCTGGTCCAGCAGAACCAGGCGTGTGCTTGGGGACATCACTGCGTAACAGCACCCAGCTCTCTTGGCTGTGTTAGCAAGAGCCATCAGGATGTCTCTAAACTGGTTTAATTCAGAGAAAATAGTCTCAATTCCAGCATGGCAATGGGGTTGCAAGGGTACACCTTAATCCATCCCTTTTCCATTAGTGGGGAGGACATGCAAATATGAAATGATTCCCTGGTTTAGCCAGCAGGAAGTAAAACGCTCTAAGGCTGCTCACCATGGCTCAGGCTGCCAGGAACCTGCATTAGCCACTGGTTCTGGCAAACACTGTAGTTCCCCCTCTAGAGGGGGAGAATTCTGCCAGGTTCTTTTGGAAGTTGTTGTGGTTTCTACAGTTATTGGATAATGTCATGAATAGGTCTGCACTTATTATCAGACTTGTGATGCCTTCAGCCCTCTCCATGAACACAAGCCCTTTTATTGCCTTTCCAAAAAGCAGAGCTGCTCAACAAGAAAATCACTGGGAAGGCTTTCATAAGTGCTTCTAGTCCTGGGGAAATCATAGCAACCATTCTAATAAAGAATTTCACAGAAACTTCCTAGTAACTTTTTGCGCTAATTGCACACTACCAGGGTTATTTGCAGTAATTCCACCACATGATAAGCCATCTCACCAGAATAACCTGGATTTTCTGCTGCCTGTCATTAGCTGATATGAGGCTCATCCATTCTATCCTTATCCTACTTGCCACATTGCTCTGGAGGTAGGGAGTGGACACAACAGAGATGGGGAGGGCATTAACACTGCAGAAGTCCTGAGAAGGCAGATTGGGAGCTACATTTATTAATTTCTCTGCTACAGCAATACATATAAACATAAAGCTGATTTACTGACAGTAAACAAACGTTGTATGCCAAGTCTGCCAGCAACACATGAAACCCCCTAGATATGAGAGAATGACAAAGAGTTTCTGGAGCTGAATGTGGGCAGAAGCTGCAAACTGTCAGCAGCTTCTGCTGACACCCCCCCGCCAAAGGGGCTCCTGCCAGTCCTGCAGCTCAACATCAGCATGGGGGGAAGGTGGGCGTGTGAAACAACACCACAACAAGATAATAAGAAGACATTGAAGCAGTATGGAAATTCTACACATATAAAATGTCAATGAAACACAGTTTGCTTTTGCACAAAATTAAAAAAAAAAAAACACAAAACAAACCACCTGAGACTTTTGAGAATTACATTAATTCCCTTAAGATTCACTTAATGTGTATGTTACAGCAGAGGCACTTATTTTAAGTACAAGCCATTTACTAAGGTTTTTTTTACATTATTGTATTTTCCTTTTTTAAACAGCTTTGCTTCATTGGAAAACTATCTTATTAAAGTTGATTGTTATGAGTCGTTCTTCTCATGTAGAAAAAGATGGTCAAATACACAAGGCAAGAGGATTATAATGCCCCAAAGCTAAACACATGCTTAAAGTGCTTTGGTGGATGGCTAAAGTGTTAACCGATTTATTGGGACTGAGCCAGGAACACTTCCCATTCATCCTTAGGAGGAGCTCAGCCACAGATTTCTGCAAGGCAGTTCAAACTTCTCAAACAGCAAGAGGTGTCAAGGTTGAGATTCTAGAACTGATTCACGCTTAGGTCTTCAGGAAACCAACAAGTCCTTAAGAAATGAACAATACCAGCATCAAAATGCTTCGGTAAGTTAACAGTCACAATCAAAAGGAAACTTTGCCTTTGTTGGTATTTTTTTTCCTCAGCACAGACTAATCCTATAAGAATTCTTTTCTAAACTGGCAGGTGGATATGGATTCAGTTTCATCTGATGGATGCTGCAATTTTTTTGCCTCCTCTAAAGGCATATGCTACAGTAGTTACCTCACTGATGCTCCCAAAGTGGAAGAGGGTGATGCAGAAATTGAGAACTGAGAGCTGAGGTCATCTCGTGGTTTTTACTGCTCTCCCGGCTTGCTAGCACTACATGCTGCCCTGCTGCATGTCCCACTTCCATCTCCAGATATGGGGAAAAGACAGCTGAAATCAGGAAGGAGTCTGCTGGAAGAGCCAAAGACTGGGAGCAGTGCCCACCATGACTAACCTTGAGCCTCCCCCAGGGCAGCCAAACTGAGATAACAACTCAGAGACCCCAATACCTGTTAAACCTTCAGACCTTTTTCCATTTGTTGTTCAAGCAGGACAGTGCAGTGCAGGCTCATGGACTGGATTGCTCTTGTAACAGGATGGCTTTGCTGTACCACACTGTTCATGCTGAATTTATTTGTAAACTCTGGGTTGGTCTCTGCTATGTAGCAACTGTTTCACACACACATAAGCATGCAACTTGCTAAAAATGGGTACAGAATTAAGTCAATACTATCACAGTGTAGTCAAAGCCATGATTTGGCAGCGTGTGGCACAACTTTGCCAATTTCAGCAGCTGGGGAAGGGAGGTAGTATGGACTCTGCTCTGCTGACCTCCACACATGCTTACAAGTCCCCTTCCAACCTGCCTAATGACGAGAACTTAATCTGGAATATGCATAGAAGGAAAAAAACACTAAATGTGATTGTGTCATTTCGATGAGCCTAATTAGCTAATAAAGGTCACTCTCATTAGAAGCTCTTCAGGGAAGGATCCACTGAAAGAAATTAAACAGTAAAAGAATTTTAACAAGCTGTCCTCCCTTGTCTGCACCAGACATTTCAAGGAGGACTCAATGAGAAACCAAATTTCTTGAACAAGTAATGAAGGAAGGTATTGATACGCAGGCATTCTGTGACAATGAAAATGCATCTCTTAACTGTCAGAAGATCATTCAATGTCACGGGGAGGTGCTCTGCTTAGTCTCTGCACAGGAGATACTGGCTACCCTGGGTCCATAAAGCAAGCTTGGCTCTGAACTCCTCTACACTCCTCTACTCCCCAGCACCAAGAATTCCCATGTCCCTCCCTGTCCTGGGTAGTCAAGCTCCTACACAGCACCCTGATATGCCATTTCTTTTTGTTTCAGCACATTTTGCCTCCTTCAGCCACAGATTACTAAGAGTTGTTGTCTACTCATGGGTCTGTCATCCTACTGCTAGGATAACGCCATTCATATATTCATTTACTCCACTAAAGACCACTCATGTCTACCTCCTACTTCCCTCCCTGGGAAAATCTACCTCCAGAAGTCATAATGTGTCTCAGTACAAAAACGTGCAACTAAGTTACATCAAATATTTTTTCAAAGCATAGAATGGATCTTTGCCATGGTCTCCACTTTGATCGCCCCAGCTAAAGAATTGCTATTATTTTTGACCTGTTCTGAAATGGGTTAGATCAAAAGCCATAGATGGATTGGTTTCCTCCCATGTTGCTAGAACTTCATGCAGCATAAAAGGGATAGGGAACAGGTCAGGCCATTTTGGAACCTGGAAGTTTAAAGGACTGATAGCTCTCTAGCTTGCACTGAAAAAAAATGCAATGATGAAGGAAGAGAAATGATTCTCTGTTTTTTTTACATTGATAAGCCAGAAGAATCCAGCAGCAGCACTCCTAGAGTTAAAGTATTTTGTAGTTCCAGATGCTCTCTCATCTTCTGTGGTCGTTCTGCCACAGCAGATCCAAGACCCCAAGGAGAATGATGGGGAGACAGCTGTTGCTTTGGACCCAGAACATGCCCTGGTGTTAATGAAGACTCATAGCACTTCAGAGTGTGAGTACTATGAGTACTGTTTAATGAGACATGAAGATATTTTTTTTAGCTAAGCCACATTGACGGGCTCCTGTAGGCAGTGCTTTACCACATCTTCTTGTTAGAGACCAGAGAAATTTGATCTAGTCCTCAAAGAGACAATCTGTACTGATACAGAGACAGATTTTCCATACTAACAGTTTCAGGAATAGACTCATTGTATTGGCCTGTCCATCCCACAGACATCTACTGCAGGTCCCTACAAGAGGTATCTTTCAGCAAAGCAGAGTAGTAACTGTATAGGAAGAGCATGAGTTCAGGGGCTTCTCACTTCCACTGGGGACCAGAGTAAAAATATAGGCTTTCCCCCACAAGACTGTTGTCCCTCCCATAGCTAGATCTGCTTCAGCAGAAAGGTCTGGAAGAAGAGACAACTGGTCCAAGAGATCTATACATAATAGATGCATAGCTGCTACCCAGACAAAGAAAGGGAGAAGGGGAATGCCATTTCTTTAACAACAATATAGATGGACTTCCTTACCATCAGTCCTGCAGTGCTCAGTGGGCCCTGGGGATCCTGAGTCATGCTTTTGTATTTCTCTGCTGGAGACCTCCTCCATGAGACAGAGCTGGTGGCATCTGAGGCATCATTTGCTCCTATTGGGCTCTTCTCTAGGTGCTTGATGCAGCTCCAGGGGAAAATAAAGAAAAGAAATTGAAAAAACCTCCTGAGCATCCTTTAAATGTTGCTGTCTGTGACAGAATGCATGTGGGGGTGTCTTCCTCCCCTACTGTGGAAAGAAGAAATATGTTCTGAATTTGTTCATTCTTTTGTAGTAACCACAACAAAGATGAAAACATATTCAAATTGATTTTTCTTAGGTAGTCAACACTTTAACACATTCCCTGCAGTCTTTTGCCTGAAGTGGAGAATAAGTGGAGGAAACAGGGTTATCAAGCAAACAAATGAAGCAAACCCCCTGCATTCGGATATTTAAAGTATTTCCTGTCAAAATGTTTTTGATATTTTTTTGATTAGGTTATTTTTTAATTTGTTACTAAAATAAAAATTTAACCACCCCCCCAAATATTCACCTCAATAGCCAAATTTTACAGAAAATTACTCGGATTAAACTATCTTGACTAGCTCTTTTTATAGCGTTGGAGACCTTTCTCACTGATGCTCTGCCTTAGTGCTACAGCACTAAGTTACTGCTGTCACAGGGCTTGCAAAGGCAACATTTGGGAAGACCCGGGCTTTTATATCTGCCTGTTTATTTTTAAAGACAGGGTTTAAGGGAGTTTGAGGCCCTGAAGTGGCCCCTTCACTCCTGATTAAGCTGTTCATGGAGACTGGTTTTCCCACTGTTGGGTTGGGGTGTTTTTATGCAGAGACATCTGCTAGCCTTTTTTTTTTTTTTTTTTCTGGTAATATTCAGCTTTGTCCTTACCTGGCCAGAAGCAGGTCTTATTCAGTGTTGCCTCGACCCTTTCCCATCTGCTTTCTTTGTGGTTTTTGGACACAACCTTCCTGGGCAGGGATGCGCAGCCAGCAGGCATTAAGCAGGGAGCGGCTCCACCCAGTGGGCACCAGCAGCAGGCACCACACCGGATTCCTCGGCAGAAAAGCGCGGAAAACCCAAAACGGCGAAGAAGGAGTTTGAGTGAAGGACGCATATCCCCTTCCCTCAACGGGAGAGATCACATCCCATCACATTCCATCTTCCAGCTGCTCCAGCTCCAAGTGCCACGGTGCAGTTGGGAAATCAGACCCGAAGGCAGAGAAAAGCTGTACCCGGTGTGGTTTGTTACTTGCCATACTGAAGCTGGCTGCTGGTTTGTCGCACGGACTCTGTCCCGGGCCAGGGTCCCCGGGCTGACACCAGAGGGTCAAGAGCCCCAGTCGGCCAGCCTGTCTGGAAGCATGTGGGGCACACAGCCCTGGCAAGGGACTAATGGAGCCACCTCTGCAGGGAGCAGGCAGGGCCCCTTACACCAAAAGTAGCAGAGTGAGAACATACTTGTGTTAGTCCACCCTGTGAAGCCTGCCTGCGAGTAACAAGTAGCCCTTCATTTTAGTAGTCCAGTATATTATTGAAGCTTGTGTGTTGAACGCACATCCCCACAAACCATAACCATAATATACTGATAGATGAGGGCCAGGAAAAAACACTTCTGTCCATGCCCTGGCCCTTCCTTCTTATGCACTTAGCACGGGGCACATTCAGGCAGGCTTTTGTACCAGTGGGTACAAGTGGCCCTATGGGAGGATGGTGTGAAGCCCAGGCAGAAGTGCTCCTGCTCTGCTGGCTCACCTGGGCAGGCAGTCCTGGCCAGCCTCATTAATGTCACCTCTGAAATCTTAACAGCTGAGACCCTTCAGAGGAGGATGACAACTCAAGGAGGGACACGGCCAGAGGCTATCCAGTTTACAGATACTTTAAGGTTGAAACTAAGTACGGTACTATTTTCAAAGGGAGTAAACTCAGGCAATAAACCACTGAACACTAGAGACTACTGAAGTCTGCAGAGCTGCATTTCTGCCTATCCTTTTCTGCAAAGGGATAAACCTAAGGGAGGTTAAAAAAAAATGTGTTGTGATACCAGTGGCTCTGGATGGAAAGAGCTGTGCTCCTCACATAAACCGGCCAGTTAAGATTTGACCCTCAGATGTACTTTCCAGGACGGCTCCAGGCCACCCGGTGCCAAAATAGCTCTTAGCTCATGAGCTAATCCTTGTATTTTTAGGCAAGAGTCTGCAACATTACTCTGTTTCCTGTGATAAAGCAGAGTGCTGTTACTATTTTTAATTGACAGCTTTATACTAAAAGGGCTACGAGAGCATCAGGAAAGTCCATCTGAATTGTACAAAGTGCTGCACAGATTTATAATCGACAGCGCTCCCTTGAAGCATCTCCAGTGCCTCACAGCGCAGGTAGAACAAGCCCTTGCAGCAGGTGGCTGAGTTCAGGGTACAAAATAATCATGTCAGGTACTATTCTCTCCTGCCCAGAAATCAAGATCAGAGCTTTTTGATGCCTTCCTCTCTCAGGTTTGTGTTCATGGAGGGCCTGGCAACATTAGGCAACTCCTCTGCTCACACTGTTACTCCCACTTGTCACTCTGGTCACCTCCTCTCTGTCCCCCAGGCTGCTGGGAACATGCTGAACATGACACTACAGGACACTGGGGGAGCACTGGCATCTGGGATCACCTGGGGTAAGGCTTTCATGTAGGACAAGCTTCTCAACCCTGAGAAGAGCTGGGCCAGGGAAGGTTATATGACAGGGTGTGGACCACACACTCAACATAACTGTTAGTTTTGCATAATTAAGAACTACTTGCCGTGACAATGAGGATATATGTGAAACATTCATTTCAGCCCTACAGCACTAGCTCTGCAGCTACCCACCTAGATGAATAAATGGTTGTAGAAAGGTGAAAAGCTTCCCAACTGCAATTGCACACACGCGTTCTCTGCTCTGCAATGCTGCGCTGTGCTGGCTGTGCACTGTCTGCAAAGTGCTTGTGGGACTGATGAGCCTTTTCAGCCTGGCTTCAAATGCTGAGACCTCTGTGGGGCAGAGGAACACAATCTGCCCTCAGTAGCCAAAGAGTCCATTTTGGTCCAAAGGATAAGCCCAACAGGAAGAGGAGATTATGTGCGTCAAGCTCTTCCCTTGAGTGCCAGTGTGAACTCTGGACCATCCTTGTGGACTGCGTTGCTTTTTTCCTCCTCACAGGCCCTTCGGTTCATCATGGTGCAGCTGATGGGCTCCTTGAGAAAAGCAGCTAGGGAACCTGAAATAACTTGTATTGGCTGATCATTTGTCTTTTTCTCTAGAAAGACTTTCAGTGTTCAGTTACCCTGCATCCTCCTTGCTGGACTGCAGAATTTGCACACATGACACGTGATAAGGAACAACCTCATGTTGTCTGGCAGCGGTGATGGTGTGAAGTGCTGCAGCTCTCAGGAGGACAGGCAGGACTCTGTGTGAGTTGCTGTTAAGTTACTGCACTGCCTCTTTCCCACCACGACATTAGCAGGACTTTATGACATACTCACTAAGCATCAAGTGCAAGAATCAGAATCTCAAGACTTGTCTTACAAACAGAAAGATAATGAAGATGAAACATGTAAAGTTCATCGGGGAAAGACACTAGGTTGGCAGTCTGCCTGTTGGTATTCACTCACCTTCACTCCGAAGGTAGGAATGGAGTCAGTTTTTGGTTGTATCTGCAGCTTTCCTGACCCACATTTCCTTCCAGCAGAAGTGAGACAGGTGCAGGAGAATAGTGAGCTCCCAGCAGCAGGGAAATGCAGTTTTGTCTCTGATGCTTCCTGCTTGTTGCCAGGAAGACTAGAGTGTACTACATGTAACCCTGTTACTAAATCCTGCACCTTGGCTTTGCTCTGCTGGCCCTATGGGGATGATTGAGATAGACTGCTCTTCAGCCAAATCTGTAAGGACAAATTCTTCACCACGCATCAAGCAGCTTGTTCTTTTTCAGCTTGCTCAACTGAATACAGCTTCAGGTCTGAGCCTGCTGTAGGAAAAGAACGGAAATAATTTTATAGTGATGGCAACAGGCATACAGAGGAGGAAGAACAGGCTGGCCTTCGGGACTACTTTGGGGCACAGAAAATACACCTCCTCGTGTTGTCCTTTCTTCTTAATTAATGTGCTTGCTGTAATTTTGAAATCATGGTCCCAGGCAGCAGTAGCAGCCCCTCACTGGTCCAGTGAGCTGCCAGCTGCCCTCAGGGAAGACCCTCCTGTCTGTGGCAAAAGCTCTGTTTTATAAATCCTGCAGGCAAACCAAGTTTCCAGCTGTTCATATACGGACAATACATTCCAGCATTGTTTTCATGCTTATATGGTGGTGCGATTGACACGCTGGAAGGAAGGGAGGCCATCCAGAGGGACCTGGACAGGCTTGAGAGGTGGGCTAGTGCAAAACACATGAAATTCAACCAAGCCAAGTGCAGGGTCTTGCATCTGGGACATGGCAATCCCAGGCACAAATACAGGTTGGGTGGAGAACGGCTGGAGGGCAGCCTTGAAGAGAAGGGCTTGGGAGTGCTCATGGATGAGAAGCTCAACATGAGCCAGCAGTGTACACTGGCAGCCCAGAAAGCCAATTGCATCCTGGGCTGCATCAAAAGAAGCATGGTCAGCAGGTCACAGGAGGTNTGTGGATGCCCCATCCCTGGAAGTGTTCAAGACCAGGCTGGATGGGGCTTTGAACAACCTGGTCCAGTGGGAGGTGTCCCTGCCCATGGCAGGGGGTTTGGAACTTGATGATCTTTAAGGTCCCTTCCAACTCCAACCATTCTATGATTCTATATAGCTTTGCTGGAAGTTTCAAAAAACAGTAAGTAGTTTTCTTTCAGCTGAAGAACATTTGCAGCAGCAATTTTACAGATGATGCTTAAAAGTTAAAGTGGCCCCACTGCCACCTTATACCCAGGTGAATAACTGAAAAGTCTGCCCCTGAGAAACATCAAGGCACAGGCCGGATGCATTCTAAATCAGCTGCTGCTCTAAGATTAGCAACCACATCCATTAGCCCACAACAGTGGATGTATAAAGCAGAAACTGCACATTTCTTATCAGTTGACAGCTGATTCCACCTGCTGAGAAGAAGCTCTGCTGTCTACAGCCTTGATTCAGCACAGCAGGAGGAAAATGGCCTATGACAACCACACTACACATCTAAAACACTTTACAACCATAAAAAGGTAGGAGGAGAAATGAGGACGGAGCAGAGCTGCCACTTACACAAAATTAAAGGAGCATTCTTGAGAAGAGAGTGGGTTTTCCAAGACCAGGATATGCAATTCTCCTCATCTCCAGCCTGCATCTCTGGAAGATGTGACACAAGAGCAGTACAGGGAAATCATGCAATAAGATCATTAATGCCAGGGAACTTCTGCCCAAATACCCGCATGCTTTTTTCTTTATCATGACAACTATGTGATATTAACAGCATTTACAGGCTGAGAAAGACACAGTTACCCCTCAGAAACACAGCTGCAAACCCAAAGATAAATCAGCCTTGATTTCTTAAAGAAACACATTGCAACTTTTATGCTTGACATAACACCTGGACACATAGATTAAAAGCTATAATTGTAAGCAACAGGACCTTTCTCCCAGCAGACAGCACCCAGGCCCACAAAGGAAAAGAGTTTATTACAATACCCTGGGCTTCAACGCAGCCCCCAAGTGTGGGGCTGCCCCAGCTCTTTCCATGAGGCTGGCAGTAACACTGCTCCTGTGCAATGTTTTTCATTAGCAGAGCGCATTGGTCCTCTAGAAGTTATTTTATAAGCTGACTTCAAAACACTTCACAAAGGGAAGCTCCTGCACCCGTTCTCCTCACTGGGAACCTGAGACAGAGACATGAAATTAATTGCACAAGATTATTCACCCCAAAATCACAGAATCATCATGGT
>VXBJ01004308.1:10396-39945 GCA_013400055.1 Nycticryphes semicollaris
TGGAAGGAATTCATAATGTGGGGAAGAAGAGCTACAACACTGTACAAAGATTGCTTTTAAAACAACAAAAAATGTGGCTACTTTGCATCTTTTTGTTAGTGTAGCAGCTAAAATCTACTAAAGAAAGGGAAAGAAGTAGAAATAGTTACACTTTCCGGCTGGTCAGACTGATCTTGTCTGGAGAATGTGGATTTCATAATACATTTAACTTGGCGCCCTGGGATTTTTTTCTCTGCTTGAAATGTTTTTTTAATGAGAAGTTGCATTTTAGAGACATAACCTTATGTAAACACTAGCCAGGAGAATTTGATATTTAACTTATTTTGCTGGACAGAAGAGTCTCTCCAGGTAGTATACTTTTATTAAACTCACAAAATGAAATTCATCAGTGTTTGAGAACTCAAGCCTGGATTGTGAACTGTGAGGGTTTTTTGTCTTACAGTTATGCTCAGCACAAAAAGCCCCAGTGAAACCCCCCTGAGTATCAGGATTAAATGAATCTTTGAATTGCTAATTGTTTAAGGTTGGCCTGGCAGATGTCCAACAGCTGTCTTTATGTTTTCTGTGGTACACAGTTGCACTTTGTTTAGAAAAAAAAAAAAACCCTAAGAGGCAAACAAACTCCCCCCATGTCCAAGCAATTAATTCCTGCACAGAAACTGGTGGTTTATGCTTTGTAACATTAATTTATCATACACAGGGGTGGGCCTACCCCAAAAACAGATAGGTATTCCATGATGAGTTGCAAGCAAGTGAGGTATAAATGAGACCGTTAGCATGATTGTAACTGAGAGGGATGTCCCATGCTTTGAGAGAGTGTCATGTAAGAAAAGGTGACACAACTTAGCTTAATCAAAGATAAGTTTAAAGCTTTGGCGAACCTTTCTTATCTGTGTGGTAAAGTGCTTCCAGACAGTGAGTGCTGATAATTAATGCAGATCATACTGTTGCATGAATCTGAATTTCATTCACTGGCAGGAAATATGTAAATATAAATAAGGAAAAGCCCAGTTTACCTGTCACTAATTGTTAGTTCACACAAGTCAGCCATTACAGGTTGTTGATCTAGCACCACCAAAAATATTTTGATTCATTTGGGTACTATATATATTTAGAAAATGTTGAGGTGAGGTTACCTATTTTAAGTCCTCATTTGAAATTATGAATATGCCAAAGTAACTTGCTCAACTAGTCATATATTTTAAATATCATGCTGAACTTATGCTTTAATGCTTTATTAGAATAGATTTGCAAAAATCTATTTGTCCATTTTTGTTTATATATTGTGTTGTGTATTATTTAGTGTTCATAATGAGTTGGACTAGGTGACATGAGGTCCTTTCCCACCTCAGGTATTCTATAATCCATAGTTTATAGTGTCTGTGAAACAAAGATGCTCTGCTTCCCAGTATACAATGCCCAAACAATACTGAGTGCTACCAGTCAATCCCAGAAGAAACAGTTAGGAGCACCCTAAAAAATGAAAAGTATTATGTGTTACAAAGGTTTCTAGTTTCGAATATGGTTTTTCTTTTCCTTTTTCACCCCAGTATGAAGTTTTAATGCTTTCTTTGACTCTTCAAACCTCTTTCTTGGTGAAGCTGGATAGCATAGATGCAGAGCAACAAACAGACACAGTATAAAAGTTGTTTCTAAAGCTGTTCATACCATTCATTTTCTGAATTTTTCTGATGTCTGATTCTGAAGTCTACTAAATCCTGTTTTCATTTCAGATTCTTCTCAGCGAGCTAGTTTCTTTTATTGTGTTTCTCTCATCAGATGTCTTTCAGGGGAAAAGTCCTGTTTGTTAAGTGGGCGAGGGGGAAAGGGAGAATTATTAATCAAATCTTTCGTGCTGTTTCCAAACAGGGACGAAGAGGCTTAGGTTCAGTCTTTGTCTGGGCATCTGGAAATGGTGGAAGAAGTCGAGACCACTGCTCCTGTGATGGCTACACCAATAGCATCTACACTATCTCCATAAGCAGTACAGCTGAAAGTGGGAAGAAGCCATGGTATCTGGAAGAATGTGCATCCACGCTAGCTACAACATACAGCAGTGGGGAATCCTATGACAGGAAAATAGTACGGTTTTTATATTTTTTTTACGTATATGGGTTTGTGTTTTGCATAGTGACTTTGGGGGGATGGAGAGAAAGAGAGCTGATTTATACTAATTAATGGACTGTTTTAGGAAAAAATCATATGTGGGCAAGTTCATTTAGCCCAAATGCGTTACTCGGTTGGAGTCACCATATTGCCCTTTGAAACCAGCATGGTGTCTCTGCTTGTCCCAGCGTATTTTAGTGCAGTAATACTGAGTTCATAGCAGGTTTTTCCACTCAGGTAGTTGCTACCATCTCTGAGTGATGCTTTCTAAGATCCAGTTGTCACTGCTGCTGGAACAGATTCCTTCATTACCAGTCTCTTGTAGCCCCTCTGTAGGCCTGAGAATGTGTGCTGCTTTTATTTTTAAAACAGTTACCAATAGTTTTCATATTTTACACAAATGATATTAGCAGTTTTCCTACATACCTCTCTATATTTTCTCAGATTTATTTTAATCCAGTGTCATTCCTCTTTTACATTCAGTGATGATCAATTATTACCCATTGCTGTCTGTTCCAGCTAGCTGATATATTGTAAGCAAGATTAAGCTCACTGCTCATCTTTCCTGTATATTTTCCTCATCTCATTCCTAAACAGCTGGCATCCATTTTCCATTATGTCCTCACCTTTGCTGGAAATTGACAAATTGTTTTAATTCTGTTTGATAATCTTTTGATGCCATTAGTATTTGTATGCTGTATCTACTTTTTCAAATTGAATGTATTCAGTATACTTTCCAGCACTCAATATACTACTCAATATACTACTCCTTCTAACATTTTAAACCCTTATACTAGGATTAATCAGGTTTGCTGATACTGTCCTCTTCCCTGATTATTTATTCTAGTGTATAACTTACAGATCTTAATTCATTCATGATCATAAAATTTAGGGATTTATGTTCCCCCTTCTCCCTCAAATGGTATGTTTTCTTAAGAACCCATCTACCATTGCTTTCTTTCTGGTCCTTAGCAGGTACCTCTCTTGGTGGTAGTGAGGAGTTAAAAATTCTTGCAGCTATGTTTTTTTAATACTGTCTGCCTTGTCTTTCAGGATTCTGGGATGCTGGCCATCCCTTCTTGGATTCTTCCTTATTTACAGATGATCTAATTTTTGTTTTAAACTTGTTCTGAGGTACTTCTTCGTTCCAGTAATTTTTCTGTTCTTAACTTGCTTCTCTCCAGTGAAACCTTATCTCTCTTCCTGGCATGTTTCTTGTTCTTCCTGATAAATAATAATAAAGAAATTATTCCATCTCCTAGCAGTCTTCATTTCTGTGATTGAATTCCCACTACTGTCCTTTAAAAGACCTTCACCAACTTCTTCATGTTTAAGTCAACCTAATTCAGTATAAGGTGAGCAGAGGAAATCATGGTTCTCCAGGCTGACCTCTTACTTAGCCAAGTCTGTAGGGTTTCCCCGACTCACTGAAATCCAGCAGTTCCTGTCAACTCAACAATAATTTTTATAAATACAATCAGTCTTGCTGTCAAAGTTGCCAGTCGCAGAACATCCACTAAAATTTAGGTCAAATATTTTTAATTACCAATTGCCATTAAAAAGTTTCTCTTGATTGCTCTCTGAGCTCCTCTAGCTTCCATTTCTAGGCATTTGGTTGTGTCACAGAATTTACTGCTAGTATGAAGAGCTCTCCAGTTGTGTCATCTTTCTCTCTACCCATGTAGCCTTTTGATAAATGACAGTAAGCTTCTTTTCATTGTTTCATGTAAGGCATGTTCTCTCATAAACCCTCTCCCCTTTTATGACCTTTAAGCACCCAAACTGTATCAATGCCAAATGCAGAGGAAACAACAAGCAACAGTATCAGTGCCAAATGCACAGGAAATAGTGTGTCAGCTCAGTTCCCAATTCTTTATACATTTAGCCTGACTTAGACTTGTTAGCCTCACCATCATGTAATGTGTTTGTTGTTGTGTGATGCCCAGCCTGCTTTCACAGCTGTTGCTTCTCCTTCTCGGAGTTGGTGGTCCAAGGGCATATATTAGGATACTCAGGGGCTTTTTATTGCACCATTTACCACTGATTGTACCGGTGTAGTACTCAGTACGGACCAGGTCGCATCATTGCTTCCTTTTTCTCCAAAGCTTTCCCAAGTGCAACACTCATCAGTAGGTGCTAGTGTTTTCTTCCAGATCTTTGATAAAAGAAGAGAACAAGAACCATGTTGTAGAAGACCTGATTAGAAAAAAGTCTCATTTTTGTATGTGCTATAAGCATATACACATATATATAATTTCTCTGCTTCTAAATGTATATCTGATTCCTTATACACCCTTACACTTTAAGACCATTTGGCTTTAAATCTATATATTATGTATATTTTTAATCTCTTAAATATAAATAGTTCTTAATTTTTTAGATGTGCAGTGTCACAGTATGTGTCAGAGAATCCTGACTGTACTACTTTCAACTGGAATGGTGGCCAGAAAAAAAATACTGCAGCACTTTGGCAAGGTCTTATTTCCAGTAGCTTCTGTTATCCACCATTAAATATACTACTAGTTAAATTAGTTTAATTCCTATGTCAGCTGTTTCACACTAGATGAAAACTTGGCAAATAAATGAAATTATTAGGGCAGTAGTGCTCACCCTTTCAAAACATTGATACTGTGTGGGTTTTCTTTCAATCTTCTGGAACTTCTCCAGTATTCAAAGACTTGCTAAAAGCAACAGTATGGTCTAACATGTTCCTTTTCCAGCCCTTGTAAAAGTCTTTGGTGGTTCCAAACTTCCTGATTTAAACTTGCTGCTTAAAATAGTTATAAATAGGAAGATGACTTATCATCTTTGCTTGCTATCCACTTTGCCTTTTAGTCACTTAAATTTATTTATTTATTAATTCTTGCACCTTTCAGTACTTATCTTGACCAATATATCCTTTTTAAAAACATTTAGTAAAATATCTGTATGTTTCTTAGTCTATATTTGTAGATTTCTATTTAGCTGATTTAATCTGTGTGCATTCCTCAGATTTTTTAATAGCTGTAATTTTCTTGATGATTGTCTTCCATTCTTTTCAATTAGCATGGACTTTTTGCTTTTACAAAATTGTTATTTCAGGAAGAGACCATTGCTTATTTCTGACGTGTCACTCCCTTATGACTAATGCTAGCATCAAAAACTCCTGGAGGTTATCTCAACTTTATTGTTGACGACTTCCTTATGAACCATTAGAATAGATAATTTTTTAGTTTACTGAAGTAAAGTACTCATCACTTCTAGAATTTACACACTGTCCTAATACTTGCAGTTTTATATTTTATTGTAGGATTTTTGAAAGGTATACTTTACAAAGGATAGATTAATTATTCTGTTTAGAATGAAGATACAAAAGGGAATACAGGGACATGTCTCTCTCCTGTGTTGCTGCCTTGCTCATGGCCTGATTTTGAGACAACAAATGACAGTATCACTGTTCTCTTCTGCAGCTTATCTGCTAAAATCCAGTTCTTCTAAAGACCTATCAAACTTCATTTACCTTGGAAAAAAATCTTGCTATAAGGTGCTCAAAGAGTCTAGAATAAAGATGTGTATTTGTTTTCGTTGTTGTGCCACACATCCTTTTCACTGCATCATATCTCACATTTTTATTTAGTCTACTGCTCCTTTTGAGTCAGAGGTTGTCTTCATATCTTTCCACAAAAAAGCTTAGAGCTTGCGGCAAGCTTAAAAGGAAAAATAGCAATAGAAGAAAAATAGAAAGATGTTAAATTTAAATTCTCCAAATTCTATTATACGTACAGATTTATATACAATATCCAAATTAAGGGGCTTGACTTCTTGCCATATCATGAAAAGAGTAACAATATTTTGTCAAGGCACGTGGTGACTTGGTTTGTTGGAATGAGACTCTGATATTCAAAATGGGGAACAAAAATACTACTGCAGTAAATCAGGAATAAGCAGATCAGGAAGCAAATCATGGTATTTAGTGTCAAAATCAAATGAACTCATTCTTATTTTTTTTCATGAAGCTCAAAACAAACTCCCAATATCATGTGAGATCCTTCAGCATTGTAGTACAGAAATACCTGCATGTGGTTAAGGGACAATGAATCATTACAACTTTATATTGTCATGTTCCACAGTTTCTTCATATTTGTCCTTTCAATTCTTCAGTTTAATATGTTTTTCTTTTCTGTCTTTCTATCCAATATCTGCAGAAGGTATTAGAAAGTAGATGAACAAACAGTAACCAAATGTTAAGGACTCATTGTATGGATAAAAATGCTTAAAAAAATGTTTTGGTTTCAATAGGGAAGAATAGAAAAACCAACATTCTTAGAACTACACAAAAGATTTCTATTTTTTTTTAATTTTCTTTTCATTACTATGCATTTTTATAATTGCTTGGTACAAATATAGGACATAATATAATTTTTGAAGGTTTTGCAGTCTGAATGGTTTTTTTTGATCTTGTATAATAACAGTTTAAGAGCATAATTTCATTAATTTCATCTACACATCTCTGTTTTCTATATAGAGCTTTTTTTACTGACTTTGAACTAAGGAAAAAGGAAGCAAATTCAGTCCCAAAATAATTGAGCTAACAAACAATTACAGGCAAACACACACTGATGTTACCATCTTGCATGGGTTCCTTATTGCTCAGGGAAGTGTGCCTGACTGTATGCCAAATTTTTTGCAGTAACTGTTAGCCATTTATGGACTGAGTTTCCAACCTTTGGATGTATTAACATGACCCAAAATGTACAAACATTTCACAGATGCAGCTGGTTGTATGTCTTTTATGCAGACACTTAAAAAAAAGAAGTAGAATTACTTTTAAGTGTTTTCATTGAAGAGCAGCTGCAAAGTGCTGGCATAGCTATAGGCACAGAAACTCACATTCTGGGACAAAGGCAAAGCAACAGTAAGTAAAGAAAATACTCTTCTTCATAGAGGTTATCTCTCATAACAGAGTGAGTGCAGAAGTATTGGCTAATAATATACAGTTGACAAAGTATTTTTTGCTATTATTCTTTTCTCTGCTCTTTTGAATACTGGACGACAATGCTGGAAGACAGCGTCCCCACTTCAGACTGTGCAGCTAGGATAGGTTAAGCACCACCTAGTATAGTTATCTATATTGGCTTTTCATTTATCAAACTTTGCACAAATGCATCACATTTCCTTTTAATTCCTTTTTCAAATTGTTTCTTAAAGCACTAAGGAATTTACATACGAAAGTCCCTCACGGATATAATTTATAAACCTATCACATGACTTATCTTCTGAAAATAACCTTGCTACTTACTGTTCCACCTATTTCTTTGTTTTCTAAAGTATGCCAATTCATCTGCTGAGTTTCTTTCTCTTCTGCCTTGCTGACTAGCTTCTGCTCTAAGAAGAACTCAAAACAAAAACAACAAAAAAATCCATCTCCTGACAATTCCTAAGACAAAAACCTGCTCTTGTGCAGAAACTCTTTTAGAGTACCAAGATAGATACCCAAAACATGGCACCCTTAATTTTGGGTAGATACAGATACACAAAGGAAGTGAGAAGGAACAGTTGATTTTTGTTAAACCGTTATTACTTCTGGGGACACAGATTCATAGAAATCAGCATATCTTGAATAACTCTAGCATAAGGTAAAAAATGGCTCAGTGGGTTCAGAACGCTCATGTCACGAAATATGAAATAGTAAGAAATGCAGGGGGTTGTGAGAGGAAGAGTATGTTCTCTGCTAAGGTAAATCAATTTATTAACCTTAGTCATTAACCCCTCAGTCAATGAAACTATGGAGAGATTGATAATGCAGCCTTAATAATGACTATACAGAAATGTTACCTCCTTAATTCATCAGAGCAAAATGCTTCTATAAAACTAGTACAGTGTGTCTGTACTTATTTCTTTAATAAACATGTGGCTTTTCTGAAAGCTGTTGGATTTATGCCTATGGCAGGTATTATAGTGCGTTGTGGTGATTTGTATAATTTTTGTCTGCCTTTCATTGGACTGTCTCTCTGAGGTTGCTGATTTCACATTGATTAAACTAGGCCTGTACCAGAAACATTGTCACTGTCTTCAGTCAAATCTAGCTGATTAAAAATGTTTAGACATGGATATAACTCACAGCCCTAGAAATACCACATGAACCTCTCTTGGCTAGCCTGATCAGCATTTTCATAGATTAGCAGTGCTTGCAAAGGCAACTGAAGCATACAAACTTGTTGTACTCAACAAAACATTGAAAAATTTCTCCTTCTCCCCACCCTATTGATCAGAATGAAAGCTAATAGACACTAAAGACAGCTTTGTGGTGCTGTCAAATACCACATCCCTTTATTGTGATTAATGATGTTGTCCTCGTGTTTCAGGAATTTGGGGCACCATTATTCTTCTTGAAACTTGCTCGCCTGTTGGTGGTCCCATATTCCTTTTTTCTCAGGGTAAACATGACGCTTCTCCATAGGGCTGAAACATATGCCTCAGATCTTGGAGGTAACTTACATGTAAACGTCTCAGCTCCTGTCAGTAGCTTTCCTTTTAAATAGCTCAAATGGGATTTCCACTTCGGAAGCTTTCCCTGCACATTTTCTGTTGAAATATCTGCTGAGTGAAAGAGAGAGGTAAAGGTTAGTAGTTCAAACCGCTGCCGCAACATCTGCCTAGGACATGAGAGATGAGGTTGCCAAATAAAGAGGTTTCATGGTTTATTGTGCTTGGTATTTGTTGCTACAGGACAATAAAACTCTCTGGAAACATGTTCTTCCACAGGATGAGAAATACAGACAGCACAATGCAGTGTGCTTTTCACTGTATTGAGAGAGGCTGCCTCTCAAGGAAAAGTTGCTCTGAGGGCATTTCTCCCTGCTTGAGCTCCTGTAGGCTTTGCTACTCTTCAGTCCTTTGAAGAAAGCGCCTGCTGCACCACTTTTTTTTGTGGTGGGCAAGGCACCAGACTACAACAGCGACTAGCATGTATTATTTCTATCCTCTCTTTTTCCTGGCTTACCTTACACTCCTCACCACAGCACTGACCACTGTTTTTTTACAAATGTAATACCTGAATCTTGTATATTTTGTCTGGGTGCATGTCAGTCTGCAGTCCTTGGACATGTTAACCCCACCTGCAAAATCACTACTTGCATTCAAACATACAGGCAATGCAGTGCTAGGGTTGTTCCCACTGCAGTTTCTTCTCTTAATATTGCCATGGCATTTATGGAATTTACATGCAAAAAGGTTTTTCCTACACTATTAATTTTCATTGTCTAAATTAATGCACAGTCAATAGGACAGAAAGAGATAAATTGTATGAACATTTTATTTATGGGGTTCAACTTCTAGCTGATGGCAGATAAGAAATTATTTAACAGCTGTGCATTTACAAAGAATATTAAGTAATAGGGGAAAAAAGCTTTTTTCTAGACTTCATTGTTCGAGAAATCTGGCCTTTGTTAAGATCATTAATTTAAGGATATGATATTATAAATTCTTTAATCTATCTTTTTCAACTTCTAGAAGCTTCCATTTGGTTTCACTTGATCACTACTTGCTTTCAACAATCATTTCCTAGGTGCAGTTAGCTCCTTCTCTATTAGAAGTCTTTTGTGTTAGCTTGCATATGCTTACATGTCATGAGAACTTACAGCAGCTTTATACAAATTATATAATACATATACTACTGAATATGGCTAATGCAAACATGTGAAACCTGTACCTCCTATGTGCAATTGCTTGCAATACCCTGATGGGACTATCATCTGTTTTTTCAGATGATATTTTGCATATCTTTCAGTTTCAAAGCTAGATAGACATTTTTACATGTTATTTTTGTGGTGATTCTTTGGTCCTCTGATCCTTTCCTCCTATCTGTGTGCATACTGATTTTGTAAATGAAGTATCATACTAATAATCTAGAGGAATAATCCTGTATACCTAGGTAAGAATCTCTGCAAGCAACTTTTTTTGCCCCACAGACAGACTTTACATCTCATAGTGACTGAATCTCAGGGATCAGCTGAAATGCTGAGAATTTAAACGCTGCCTAAATTTCAGTATGAAATAGGAGCATCCTGACACTAAGTAGAAGGCTGTGTCTCTATTTGGTATTGCACAGTAGAATTTTTACATCCACTTAGATTACATATAAAAATATGTGGCAGCATATAGTTAAGCAATATACAACAATTTAAAGCTGCAAATAAATAATTGGCTGGTGATGTCTAGGCCAAATTTGCGATTACATCAGAATTTTCCAATGAATTGTTGCATAATTTCATGTGAATTATTGCATAAGTCATGAAGAAAGGATTAAACACAGTACTTAGCATAAGTCCAACTGTATTCTATTCTGTCATATACTTCCAGTGTGACATCAGGCAACCTAATGAACCCCTCTATACCTCCTTTACAGTCTCTAAAATGGGCATAGCCAGTCTGTATATAAGGAGTGCTGTAAGATGTAGTTCTATCCTGTTTGTAAAGCACTTTGAGATTCTTGGATTGAAAGTGCTCTGTAAACGCAAATAGAAGGGCAGAGTTCTAACTGTGCAGTTTTAAAGCCCTCTGCATGTTTTTCTAATTCACAAGGTTTTTTGTTGATAATGTAATGAAAAAAAAAAATGAGATTTTTTTTTTCAGTGCAATACAGAGAATGTTTCTCAAAGTTCACAAGTGACTTCAAGCTCAGAACATCTGACATCATGTATTCAGACACATTTTATTTTCCCTTCCCTGCAATGAAAGACGGAAATACCCTCCACGTACATGTGACTCATTTGAGCAAATGAAACCTGTTCTGATTTCTGAAGCTGTGTTCTAAATTTCACACATTCAATTTCTTCCAGATCACCACAGACCTGAGGCAGCGTTGCACAGACAGCCATACTGGAACCTCAGCCTCTGCACCTATGGCTGCAGGCATCATTGCACTGGCACTGGAAGCAAAGTAAGATCTGAGTTATACTCTGAAATAAAAAATTAAACATACAGAAACATCTTTCTCACTCACCAAGCATCTTTATCCAGAGATCTCAAAGTGCTTTGGAAACTTTGTTGTAGTAATTCACAGTACCCTTCCAAGGTCAGGAAATATCTGTGAGCTTATCTCACATGCAGGAAAGTTGACACTGTGAAAAGTATTCCCTGCTGCAACAAGTGGAAACGGTGTTGAGCACAGGTACTTTCCACTAAACGGTGTACAGCATCTTCACAATGTCTTGCAGTACCCTCCCAGTGCTGCCCAGATCTCCTGTACTCTGCAGGCTACTGTAGGTCACCCCTTGAATTTGTCAGGGTCCTCTTAGTGGTGTCCGTTCCTGAATGTTGAAGAAAGTTTTGCAATAGTGTTGGGCTACCATGAACAGAATTAATGTAGTATGAAAAACAAAAATTCTCAAATTCTGCCTGCTGACACAAGTCTGTTTTTTCTAATGGGTTAAGTTTCTCAGCTTCAAAAACTATGGATAGTGTAGCTTTTCCTTTAGCTCAGAAAAGTTTCCATGTTATAAGTGTTTTCTCAACTCCATGATTTTATTCTTTGTGTAAAATATCTATCTTTAATGTGCTTTACTGAGCAGCAGAAATACTGGAGATTTATCAGGTAAATCTTTCCTTCAGAAATCTTTGCATTACTGTGCACTGTGTTGGATAATATCTGGAGGTGTAAGGTAGAATTCTCCACCCCAATTCCTGCTTGAAATTAAATGTTTCTAAGTGCTTGGTGATTGATTCTATTAAATTCTTAAGAAAACCAGTTTTCTCTGGGAGCAGCCAGTTCCTTTGAAGAAAGTAAAAATTGCACACAATGGTCATTGCAAACCGTATGTAATTCACAGCAGCAGAATTATGTTTCCATCTTTAATGTTGCTTTTTTGAAGAAACCATGGGCCTACATTCAACACAGAATACTTTCTAGCTGTTGAGTAATAGTTATGAGAATAAGAGTAATTGAAGAGCTGATTTAATGTTAAGTAGTGCAGCACTTGTGTCATTATAATTAGATTTTCCAAATTCAATCATTAGAAACAAAGGCATCTTGAAAAATTAATATAATGCTATTTTTTAAAAAAAACCTCTCTTTTTAATCTCTTCTTGATCTTAGTTTAAAAATCCTTAAATTCAGTCTAAACAATCTACACATGCAGATAAAATTGTATGTGCTGAAATTTCATTCTGCTTAAAGTTTTTCTAAGTATTTCTTAATGAACTGAGGTTGCTTGCAATGTATTGTCTGTATTTTATTTGATATTTTGTGTGCATTTTCTGATAAATCATTGTCGTGATTGGAAGTTTCAACGATTTGTAGCACACAATACCTACAACAAAGTCGTTGATGATTTTGACATCTTAAAACACACTGAGAAGCTTACACTTTATACAACCTTCTTTCTCTGTGAGCTTTGGTTACTATTCCAATGGGAAATCCAGGTTAGTGCCTATGGACTAGTTTGGGTTTTTCCCAAATTAATAGTTGCTGTGACAGGAGCAAAGACAAGACCATATCAAAGCTTCACATGTGGTAATGGAGATAAAATGTGCCAGTGACTAAAAATCCTAATCCCGTATTTGTATTTGTAGTACTCTCTTGCATGATGCTAGCAAGAGATTCAGGGTGAAAATGTATTGATTTTGCCTCCTTTCAGATCTATTCAGTTTCAGTACATGGAAATACTTACATATTTCCAAATCTTAGCCTGCATATTTGAATAGATCAACAGGAACTGTATTAATAATATAATGAATATGGGATAATTCATTTATATTTGCCTCACTAGCTTTTCTTTCCTACGTGTACTTAAACCCAATTTTTTTAACACAGTCATGAAAGAAAAAAAGATTTTAAAAAAAGGTAAAAAAAAGTATAAAAACTGAAATAAAAAAAAAAAAGAGAGAACTATGAGATAAATATTCCCAGGTTTTCCATGCTGTTTTTAACCTAAATTAATCCATTCCTATGGCTAGAGAAGCCTTTGGTCTTGTGAAGTTACAGATTATAAAGTAAGGCCTTTAATATTCCAAGGAGATCATATGTAATATATTCTATTTTATTGACTGGAATTTGTTTGCATGATGTATTCAGATGAATCGAAGCAGTTTCTGAATGGTAATTCTTTTTTATTTGTATGATTTGAAAGTCCAAGTTGTATTTTTCACCTGTGATACATGCCAACTTAGGTGATCCTAGATAAATACTAGGATTAAAGTATTCAAAAAGAAGTTTTGAAAACATCTTAAGTATTTTCTCCAATACCTTTAAAATATAAGGCATGTAAAGGACACATGATATTGTGGCTTGGCATAAGGGCTTACTGGAACTAGTTTGCATTCAAACAGAGCTTGAATTTACATAGATTCTTCTTTAGATTCCATATTGGTGCCTGAGCTAATAGAACTAGTGTTTATATGAGGTCTTTTAAAAAAGAGTAGTTGGAAAGGGATTTTGCAAGGTTAATTATGCTCCTCATACAGCAAGCTACTTTAAAATTGGAGCACTTAGTCCTGAACACTTCTTGAATATGTCTGTAATAACATGTAGTTTCATTCCACTTTGGGCTGGAAAACACAACAAATTATATTGTGGGAGGGTTTTGAGCCTATGATGTTGGTTATCCCCAGTAGCCAAGTTCTGTTCCTGGGAGACATCAAGAGGTGAACAGAGCACTTGTCTGGCTTGGATATGAGTTAGAACAGCCAAGACGTTGCTTCAACTCACACGCAAAGGCACATTAAACCAATGGAAAATGAGCAAGGCAGATTTCCACTCCAAACTGCCAGTTTCTTTCTTTGATAAGCCCCATATGGTAGGATTGGGAAATAGCTGATAGAGAACCTATTACCTGCTTACTGATTTGAACCTACTGATTGGTTTTTCCAACTGGGATCTGCTCCTGAAATCCTGGCAACAAATTTTTTTGGACAGTGGTCTGCTTACTGCCCCAATTTCAAATAATATGAACATATCTTGTCTTATTTTTGGTCTGGTGTTTGAGGATCAAGTGGTATGTCTTCCTTCAGGAAACGAAGAAGTGTAGCTGAGTTTCAGATTGCTTGTTTGGAATCCCTGAGGGCATAATTCAGAAATGTACATACGCAACAAATGTCACACAAAGAAAGGCGTCTTTTAATCTTCATATTCTATGGTATTCAAACAGTTAATTGTTTTATCTGGTGATTCCTAGTTTATCTAGCATCCTGTTCCTTGCTTGTGTATGGCATATCTTAGTCAATACGTAAAGTTGAATTTTGCTAATAGTAAACCAGCAATTATGGATACAAAGTATAATCAGTTTAGTCATCAGAGGCATCAATGTTCTTCGTAAAAATAAACTATTTGGATTGCATAATACCACCTACTGTTGATACCAGAAATACCTTTTCTCATTGATAAAAGGTTTGAATTTGGGATTTGGGTGAATTGGAGTGAGGACAGACAGTGTCCCCACATTTGTTACAGTGGCTTTGGGCCATGTTCCTTTAGAAAAGCCAAATTAAAAAAAAATCTTGTGTTGCTGACAGAAGAATGCGTTATATATCCCCAAGTGAACTGCAGGCTCCACTGTGTATAAGTCAATGCATGTTTTCCAACCCATGGTATACAAATTGCAGTTACATGAGTAACGAAGTAGCACTTGAAATGAAAGTATTAATCTGCTGTATTTCACTGTGTGGCATACTCAGTGGTATAGCTTTGGAGAGAGTCTGTTTCCTTCCACTGTTCTCTACACGTGAGCTATATACTTCATTTGTCTTTGATTATATGAAAACAAGGCTAGAACAAGGTAGTGCTGGGAAGAGATAAGGAATTTCATGAATTTTGATACTGATAATCCATTCAGAAGAGTAGCAATGCACCACATTCGTCTAAAAGGCAGTACAAACAAGTGTAATCACTGACATGAAAGGAAAATGGAACTCATATTGAAAAGAGTCAAGAACGTCAGAGGAAGATAGTTTGGATTTCTGAAAACTGATCAGATACTCGCAATAGTTCCAATATTGATTGATTTTCATACAGGAAGGAGAAAAGAAGTATAATGCTATTAAGGGGCAGTTTTGGGTACAGAAAACTTATTTCTGGTATGGAAATGTTAGGAGAGGATTACCTGTTCATAATTACAGTCAGGGGCAAAAGTTGATGAGACAGTTGAACTGTGGTAGTGCTGTCAAGTGATTTCTGTATGTGGGCTTCCCGTGTAAGAGAAGGAGAGGTTATCCTTTACGTCCATCAGCTTTAGCTAGGTCTTTGCTCCATTGATTGACTGCCTATTATAAAGAGAATGCTAGAGTGTATGAATTAGAAACCTTTTGTGAATCTTTGCATTTTGAGTAGTTTTAAAATAATGCTTTTGATGGTGAAGTATTTGAAAAACATAAACATAAATAAATGCTTAATTTAATACCTGGGTTTCTCATGAGCTTAACCACCTGCACCACTCAGGCAATTTCCGTTATTATATTGGGATTGTCTTGGAAGTACTTTCCTGAATTCAGGATGCCCAGTGTTTCCCATTTTAAGGTGCTGTTTTCAGTTACATGTAACTGTGCCAAAGAATAATCATTCAGACTGAATTTTTCCATGTAACTTGCTTCAAAAAGGTTTTAAGAAAATTCCATCCAAGCATTTCTAAAACTGAGTCTAGGTTAAAAAATATGTTGACTGTGATAATTTTTAACTTTTTCATTGAGTTTTACTGTGTCTGCACTTTGGAGCAACAGCTAGAAATAGAACAAGTGGATAGCTGTTGTTCTGATGCCAGGGCAATGCCTTTTACTTTTATAAGCTTTTCAAAAATCTCAGTTGGCACTTGCTCAGTTGGGAGCTTTAAGAGTTTGGCAGCTCTGTCTACTGTAGTTTCTTGGTTCTCCAGTCTCAGTTTTTAGAGACTTCTTAGGAATGATGTCTGAAGTTGCTCTTAGGAGTGCTTCTGGGTGTTCACCTTGAGAGCAGGGAGCCCATCTGTGTTCCCTGTCTGTGTTCTTCCAGGGAGAGGAAAATGAGGAAGGTGAAAGAGGAGCAAGTTTTCTGAATTGCAGTCTCCCTGCAGTCTTTCTTTTCAGGTTACTTGCACCACACCATCACAGCTCAACTATATTCAAAGTGATCAATATCACTGGACTTACATCAAATCAGTAGCCTGGACACCATGCTAATCGTAACTGCCTGCATTAACCTAAGGTAATGTAAGGCTTTCCCACCTGCACAATCACAGTTGGTTCTAAAACTGGCAACTGAACTAAGGTTTTTTATTGCCGTTGCTTCCACGGTGTTGTCCCTCAGCAAACTGTGCATGATTTCTTTTAGGTGGTTACATTTCATTCTTCCTCTGGAGAAAGTGCAATAAGGGATGTGATTTAGGTACCTCTTTCAAGGGTTTTCAACTTAAAAAAGTCATTCATTATCAACCTGCAGCTGGGCCATTGATAGTTTTCTTTTTAGCACTTAGGTTTTTTATATCTCTGGAAAAAATACTATACCCTCTGGGATCTGCCATCACTGTGTGCACTGCAGATTTGACACAGGTACACCAGGACATCATTGATAGTGAACACGTGACTGCTTGTCTTGCTGTTCATCTAAAGGAATATATCTGCCGTATCATATCACAACTTGTCTATATTCTATCCTAAAAAACAATATGAAGATAATACAAAAGGTGGTTGTAGGTAATGCAAAAGCCTTCAAACACTGACTCATGAAGAGACTAGGATGCATTGAAGAAACTATGGAGATGATGCACAAACATAAACTGAATGACATAAAATAGAGCCAGACAAAAACTGATAAAGATGATGTTGTAAAGGCAAATGCTATTATTTTGAAAAGATGTTCAAAAAAAGCTATAGCTTTGCATAGAAAAATCTGATATTGTAGTACTTCTGAGCTCAAGATATTTAATATGTTCATTGTTTTATTGTTATAATGTTTAAAATATGAGCAACGTATGGAAGTTACTTAATGACTGTTGAAATGGATGGATCCAATGTGTCTTTCCACAGTGAAACTTGGCAAATACCACTTTAGAATGTAATTAGTTTAAATTTTGTGTTCCTAATGAGTATTAATCAGCAATTTGTTTTCAGATGTGTATCACTGTTCCTCTTTGTCCATTATCTAAATTAAGCTATTAATGGAAAAAGAGGAAGAATAAGACAATTTACTTAAAAGGCTAGTGACAGTAATTTTGATCCTAGAAAGATATTTTCCCAAAATTTCATTAATTGCATGTCTTTTTAGACAGAGGTCTATTGCATATGCCATTAACACTACTAATAACTTACCTTTAACTTACAGTATATTCTGTTGCCATTAAGTTTTTTAAGGGATTGTTGTCTTTATCCAGGCTTGGGTTTCTTTCAAAGGGATCTGATTGGGTAAAATTGAATGCAAATCAGAAATTAGCAGGAAAAATGGCAAATTTCTGACAATGAGTCTGCAACCCAGAAAAGAAGTATGAGCAAAGAAGAAACTGAGAGCTAAGTCTGAAGTAACTAAATGGTTTTGGTACATTCATTGAACGAACAGTAGTTTGCCAGGTCAGAACATGAAAAGACTACTAGAGCAGAAACTTCAGTTACATTTTCAGGGAAGGAGCTCTACGCGCTGATCAGCAAGCACATAATATTCTTTACTTCTCTAACAGGAAGTTTACAGGGTTATTTGCAGTGTATATGAAAATTAGAACCTGTAAGATTTGACATGTCAAAACCACGTATTTTGTATGTCCATGTGCACGCATGACTGGATTGTTAAACACTGGGACCCTTTTTGTATCTTCTTATTTTCAGGAAGGGTACAGTTATGGTGTAGACTATTCAAACACCTAAGCACAGCAATTAGAGGCTGTCTTCATGTCTCATCCCTCTTACAGTTCTGTGCTGCAACAGGCACTGACAATGCAACTTGGGAAGGAAGAATGTCTCCCATTAACATCGCTAATATTCATGTCCATGGGGGCTCTATATTGGAGTCATTAGGACAGGTAGTAGGGTTGTGGATCTCATGGGGCAATTAAGCTGATTTGTAAGTGATGAGAATGCATGAATAAATCAGGCAATTATTTCTTGTTTTGTTTATAAATTTATCATAAAGCCCTTAAGGGTGGCATTATGCAGAAGTTAGTGATGAAAATTATATCCTACAGCTCTGCAAAACACCTAGGGTACAGAGACTCCTTTTTATAGCAATAATTATCCATGTCTGTTCTCCCGTAGCTAAGATTTCAAAAGAAGGTTATTTGATATTTCCAAATTGCATGGTTATCCTCTTCTTAATCCACACTGTGACGTTGTGTTTTTCCATGATTCTCTGCAAAAAGTTTATTGTATTCTTCCAGCATTTCTCACCAGACTCTGCTATTCTGGCAAGAAATAATTTTTCAGATAGCCCATCTTCGTCACATTCAAAGTGCTGGCTGTGAAGATAATGCAGCAAACATTATTCATATTGCTAACCATATCATTTTGCTAGGAAATTAAAAAACAAAACACCAACAAAAACCCACACCCAAACTTTCACCATATTTTTTATTACATATTTTTTCTAATTTTGCACCAATTATTTATCCTGAACAGTTATTTTTGGTACAGTATCATTATGCAAAAGGATAGAGCCTGAATTCTTTACTGTTTCCAGGATTAATTCAATTGTCACTAGGGAGACTACTTGTGGAATGAAGAAATCAGATTTGGCCAAAAATGATTATTTGCCATTTCTAAGCAGCTTGCTTAAATATACTGTTAAGTCTCAAATGAATATTACTGTAATATAATTTAACATATCTGTCGTAGTTCATTTTTTCTCATTGACCTTGTTTCATAAACTTTTTGAAAAGACTTAACGAAGAGGGCTGCACCTTAGAGTATAACTATTGGTTAAGGACACAACATTCATTACTTTTTGGCTGCTGTACAAGCACTTTTGTATGTAATTGTTCCCACTTNATTTTCTGGAAAAAATATAGGCAAATAATTCCAGATCTATTTTGTTTCAAAGGATATGTCTCCTGTAGGGTGAAAATTTCAATCTGGCAATACCCCAATTCTTAATATAGTAAAGGTCTTAGAGTAGGCTACAGAAATTGGTTTGAATATTTCTTATGGTGTTGGATCTCTTAGATATAAATATGCCCAAACAGCCATTCCCTGATAACAAAACATAAAAATCTTGGGAACTGANACCCACACCCAAACTTTCACCATATTTTTTATTACATATTTTTTCTAATTTTGCACCAATTATTTATCCTGAACAGTTATTTTTGGTACAGTATCATTATGCAAAAGGATAGAGCCTGAATTCTTTACTGTTTCCAGGATTAATTCAATTGTCACTAGGGAGACTACTTGTGGAATGAAGAAATCAGATTTGGCCAAAAATGATTATTTGCCATTTCTAAGCAGCTTGCTTAAATATACTGTTAAGTCTCAAATGAATATTACTGTAATATAATTTAACATATCTGTCGTAGTTCATTTTTTCTCATTGACCTTGTTTCATAAACTTTTTGAAAAGACTTAACGAAGAGGGCTGCACCTTAGAGTATAACTATTGGTTAAGGACACAACATTCATTACTTTTTGGCTGCTGTACAAGCACTTTTGTATGTAATTGTTCCCACTTCTGCTTATTCTGGTTTGATTTTGAGTATTGTCTGGTATGTGTAATCCCAAGGCAATTTCAGATGAGACATTGAAAAACAAATTCTGGAAGGAAACAGCCCATTTTTTTGAAATCAATCCATTATCAAGCAGTTAGTACAGTTCTTGTTAATGCATTTGTTCATTTCAAGATGTTTAGCCATTAATTCTTCTGAGATTAATCCAGTGGTAAATCAATTAACATCAGTGACATCTTGTCTGGATCTGGGGCCCACATGGCTAGCAAACAACTGTTTACTCACTTAAGATCCAACTTTGACATGTTTTACAAATATTTGACCAATTCTGTGATTTTTCCAGATGCTTTAAAACTGGCTGCTAGGCTATCTTCTTTTAAAAAAAAAACAAAAAAAAAAAACAGCAGAACAAAAAAATCCCTATTCTTTCTCCAAATGAACTGCTATTCTGATATCATTCCAGTTTCTTTCATTTTCTTTTTTGTTTGTTTGNCAGACTTACTTAACTATATACTGTCAGGCATGTCCTGTAAATCAGACCTGTGATTAAGGTTTTCTGCCCTAGAAATTCTTACATTATTTTTTATGATTATGTAAGGGTGGTAGATACAACAGTGAATGGCTCACGATTTGGGGGCTGAGAATTAAACCATGATTCCGAGACATGATGTTATTTGTTAACTGACTAAGTCCATTTTATAACAGGTTAGTATTATCAAGGGAAGACTGCTATATCTTTAGATACTTTATTTAGGCATAGTTAGAACCACCATTAGACCCATCATTCCTCTTTAAATAAACAGTTCAGTATGTCCTACCTTGAATCTTTCCTCTAGAAGCTGAGAGAAGTACTTTAGTGCCTTATTTTTCACCAGTAGCATGGAGAGTTTTCTTTATAGAATAATAGATTGTTTAGATTCCAGATTATGAAGAATGAAGCTCTTGGGGTTCCAGGAGGTCTTCCTGAAGGCTTGAAACATGTTTTTCTAAGACTTCATGCAGACTCCCAGTGAAATTCCTGAGCTAGTATAAAATCACATTGATTTTTTTTCCTTGAAGCATGTTATGTGACTGTCCAAGCATACCCTATCTTACAAGCCCTTAATGCTCCTTACATTCCATGACAACTTTTTTCTTTTTTCCTTCCAGTCATTTTTACCA
Source organism: Nycticryphes semicollaris (assembly GCA_013400055.1). NCBI lineage: Eukaryota > Metazoa > Chordata > Aves > Charadriiformes > Rostratulidae > Nycticryphes > Nycticryphes semicollaris. The sequence continues at coordinate 31,252 of VXBJ01004308.1, forward strand.
GCTCAGCTGTATAAACAATTACTGTCATTCTAGTCTGACTGTCTAGTGTGAGAAATTCCACTTTACAAGAAGAAATGTATCTAGGAGTATATCAATGCTTTAATAAATTCTCAGGGACAGCTTGAAATAACAGAGTAATTTAAATGTGGGAATACCCTTATATCGTATAGACAAAAACAAAGAGAAATTGAATGGCCATGAATTGATAGAGCTTGTAAGAAGTTACAAAAAATTCTGTCTACAATTAATAAGAGGTTTGCTTAAAAATCATCTTCCTTCTTCAGATTATTCCATCTTCTTTTCTTTTTTCAACAACAAGCATAGACAGGCCTTCCTGTGTTGATTGTAGAATACATGATGCTTCCTATGGCGTAGGTAGGAAGGTGCTAGGCTACATCAGCATACCCATGGTCCACACACACCCACTGGGACACGTTCTGCAATGGAACAGATATGCTCAGAATTAAAATCCTATTACTGCAAAGGAAATGAGAAAAATATGTCTAGTTAAATTATTTTGTCACTGTCTTGGCATTATTCCTTACAATCTTGTACCATTAAAGGGGTCTGTCATTTTGTGGCAACTCCTGTTTCCAAGCATATGGATTATAAGGCTATTGGAAAGTAAAATGTGTAAAAATCAGTTATATATGAGTGAATGTCCAAGTTCTGCTTTCATATATGGAATTATGGACCATGGTTCTGAAATTCATTTTAATTTTCAGTAATACCAGCAACACAGGTCAGTTTCCATTGGTTAATACCCATGAATGTGCATCTACATGCCCATAGAAAACAGGCTATGAGCAGGTTTTTCTATAAACAAGTTGACTGCAGGTTTGCAGTAACTTCTGCATCCCTATTGCTTTCTCCTAAAGCTGCAGCTTGTGGAAGCTGAAATTTGTCACCTGAAAACCTAAATGAATGCATCTTGAATGAAAAAGGAGGTGTTCATTTTTAATAGCTGGGTGGTTCCTAAGTGCTTGATTTCAGCTCACAGGGTAAGCAGTATTCCTACGTCTCTATTTAAGCACCATAAACCACTGATAATGAAGCATTTCCAAAAATATATTCTTGTGACAAAACAATTTCTGGAAGACATGAAACAATGTATGTGGGGTGCAAATCCACACAGCATTCGTGTGCATCAAACAGGAGATGAGCTTTTTCTGTGTCTTCCACTGCCAGGGAGACTTAGAGAAGAAAAAGATATTTCTGCACGTTTGTTGTTACAAAATTTCTAATTGAAACTTCTAGTAATTTGACTGTGTCAGTTTAAGAGTGTAGAATAACTGCATGTGATGTCAATGTCCCACTCACTCAGAAAGTCAACCACTCACAATCACCCATGGGATGACCTTCCACATGCTCATATGGTGTAGTTTCTACATGCAAGTGGAAGCAGAGCCCAAGTACCATGCCTTAAAAATAAGTGTAGAGAATAAGCCACTTGTCTACCAGCCCAAGTGACTTCTTGATCTGAGAGACACAAGAGTGTGTGTTAAGGAGCTGAACCAAGGTTTCCCAAAGTTTCAATGACTGCTTAGTCTTGGACAGTATAGAGAGCCAACGCTGGATCTGATAAACTTCATTATGGTCTAACTTCATCATTACAGCTGAGAGGAGTTGAGTTGTGCCAGTGTGTGCAATACAGGCAGATAATAATACTCTGAGAATGATACCAAGTGACTGCTGTTCTGCACCACGATACTTCTTTACTTTTCATTATTTAGTGACTCAGTTTATCATTCCCTCTACTACAGTGCATTTTTAAATGGAATACTATTTGTCTTCTTAGAGTTGATAGAAAAAACAAGGAACTGGAAGAAGTAAAAATACCCTAATGGACATGCACCTTTAGATCATCTTCTAAGAAAATAAATTCTCCTTGGTCTGGATCAAAGAGAGCAAGAAAACCATAATCCTTGAGGATGTGCTGTAGTCCTAAAAGATAAAAGGGTGTTAATATCTTAGTTGGGATGCAAATGGCATCTTCTTTCACCTTCCCGGTGGACAGGTTATTACGAATACCTTAGAGGAATACACATCTGTGCAATCAGGCACTTGCTCTGTAGCTATTCAGATTCAATGCTGGCTGCTTATTCTTGAGGAATACACATAGACGTTCAGTGAATTCCAAGACCAAGTGTAATAGACAAGTGAATACCAACAAAGGTACCTGAAATAGATTCAATGGTAGCGGAAAGTCTAAAGGAACTGCCATCTTGAACACTCAGTGAGATTTAGTAGAGCTTTTCAGCAAGCCAACATTTTGCTGTCTTTTCCGTCACATTGGGTCAAGGCAGATAACATACGGTCGTGGTGGTCGAATAAATTGCCTCTGTGAAATGTAATCCTTCATCTTCTCTTAATTTTTACATAATAGAATATTACCATATATCATTATAGTCTGCTTAATGCAAACCCCTCCGCTTGTGTAAATAATTTCCTGAAGTAATTCTGTAAAATTAGAGCACAATCTTTTGAAGGCAAGGGAAAGCCAAGAAGACAAGCGAGGGTTGTTTTGGTTTGGACACTTTTTAGCTTAAATGACCACGTATCCCTACATTCTGGTAAAATATGTCTGATCTGTGACTTTGTCTTTCCCCCTTTTTCATAGTCCATTTCTGACCTGGAGAGACATACAGCATATTATTGTCAGGACTTCACGTGCAGGACATCTGAATGCTAACGACTGGAAAACCAACGCGGCTGGTTATAAGGGTGAGAGCTTCCTTTCTTCTTTGCCATCAAAGGCAACATATTTTTTTTTATGTTTATGAAGAAGAAATAATCTGAAGAAATTTCTTTGACCCTGTGTTGTGCATAGTTTTGAGACCTTTCAGGCTCAATCTGAAGGGACCAATCTTCTCTTTTTTAAGGAAAACATCTTAGAATGACTAAACACAAAAATGGCAGCTATAAAATGCATTGGCTAGATCTTTAGTCTCTTTCAGCCCTATTTCACACACTGCTTGCAGAAAACTAAGTAATCTGGTGGTTTTTAATTTTTCCTGGTATAACTAGTATTCTGATACAATAGTCTAGAGTTGAAGATATGGTAATTTCTGGATTCAGACCACGTTCACATTCAGAATTGTCGACAATTTTAAAATGACAAAACAGTATTTTCAAATTTTTGTTTTATATGATTCACCCTATGTTATTTATATTCAAGATTTCTGTCGGATTTAGGATAAAATCTAATCTTGAGCTGTCCAGACTTCTAATGGGTGGTCATACTATTCAGGCTGCTGTCATGTAAGCATTGTACTGTTTAGTAAGCTGTCATGTAGATTTCTAAAATTTTGTACAGACTTTTAATTTTGGATTGAAGCTATGTCTTTTTAACTGTTTTTCTCTTTTGTGATGCAAACAGAGGTAAATATTTGTATCATTAGATAAGGTATATATATTTTAGGATGGGTTAAAACTGGACCTTGAATTCATACAATGTTATATTTCAACACAGATTGGCTTCTGATTCCCATTCACTAAATTCTTACTGCTTTCAGTTTGGATTGCATTTAAAAAAAAACAACACCAAACCAGAATGGTTTATTTCTGGTTCTCTTTTAATGAGAATTCCACCCAAGACTGCAATATTTCATTTAAGATAAGATTTCAGCTGTTTTGTGCTAGGATCTTCAATGAGAAGGATATAATATACAAGAACCATCAAACCTTTACCCTGTTTTTACTTTAAAACTGAAACCTAGCTTTAATCTATTTCAGATCAAGGCACTGCTACCATATAACATCTTTAATATATAGTTCTGACCTATGACATTTCTGCTGCAGTGGAATAGAAACAAAAAAAAAAAAAACCAACCCACCAAACTTTCATTTTTGGATCCAAACCAGGCTCTTATTACAGAGGACATATTTAGAAATGGGTATTTGACTTGAATCCCCTCATCACAGGAAGGTACTGACATTCAAGAGCATGGTTTTGTCCCGTTTACAAGCACATGCTCACACACAAAACACATACATAGTGAGAAGTAGATATTTCTTTAATTGCAATGACTTTGTAGTATTGTTATAGAGAAATATTTCCCAGGATTTAAAAAAATTTGGCAGGGGACTGTGACTGTATTATCATTTTGTTGGATATTTCTGAAGTTCAAACAACACTTTTCAAGTAGCATTAAGTAGAGCATTATTTTTCCCTAACTCACTTCCAAAATTCTATATTTTCATGTTTTTCCACTTGTTGCCCAAGAGAGGCAAACACCCTGTGAGGCATTCCGCAGCAGCTGTCACTCATGATCAAAGGAGAGGTCACACTAACACACCAGCAGTAGCCACATTGGCAGCAGGACTTGCATTGTTGCACCACTGGAGCCTGTTTATTCTAAAGCTTTGGAACCACACATTTTTTCTATGCATTGTAGCAGACAAATAGTGAGGAAAAGGGCTGAATAAAGGTTTCTCTTCCACTTGAACAAACTTGCTAACGTAGATAAGCTCAACTGGAGGACTGGGATTCAGGAAATACAACTTGAGCTGGCAGAGCTCTGCTGTAGACTCCATGGTGGAATTGAAAAAGAGGAAGAAAAACTAAGTGCTTCGACCTCTGTGGAGCTCAGGAATCAACCTTAACCCAAAAAAAAGCACTAGTTTTAACTAAATTATTTTGGCAACTTAGGCTGAGCAAATGGTTCCAATAAAAATGCAGCTCTCTTTAAACCTCTGTTGGTTTTGGAAGAAGGAGAAGCAAAAGATTTAGATTAAATCACAACATCCAAACCTGATTTCAAAAGGGGGTTTGCACACCACTACTGGCAAGACTAAAACAGTTTTTTTTTTACTATTGCACGTGGCAATATTTAGTATAATATTACACTATTATCCTTCACTGTTGCCAAGAGTAACAATTAAAGTATGGTTTTTCATAGATAAAGTACTCCGATCAGACTGAGCTCCCTAAGGAACTGTATCACAATTTTGTTGATGGCAAGACCCATATTTCTTCCACAGTGTGTTCTTAACAAGGGAAAGTGTGGAAGAGTTTTTTTTTTTTTAATTAACTAAAGCAAAGACAGTCGCAAGAAACAATCTGCTGTTCTTCCATGCATAGTGGGGAAGAAAGAAGGAAACGAGGAGAGAGAGACAGGCTTGCTCCTTTAGAAATGAGAACTGAAAGGGTGAAAATAACAAAAACTTGGAAGAACCTCTCCCTCAACAAAGGGTCAGCAAGAGCTGGTAGTTGAAAGTGGGTCAGCATGCTTTTTCAGGGGACTGTTTTGCTGGGCTGCATGGCAACCTTGTTCCTTGCTGTAGTCCCTGGCAGTGTTTTGCCATTGCAGAAGAAGCAGAATGAGAGCACAGATGTCATTACTTGTTGCAAGACCTCCTGGGTTTTTTTCTGTCTTACATTCATAAAAAGAAAGATTAATTCATGAAGAACACTTGAGCCAGCTAGTGATTTGCTAAAGTAATGCTCGTTAGTTGTTTAATTTTCTAGCAAGTAAACGGCATTCGTTAAATGCATGTCAATAGAATTAGCACAGGCATAGGCAAATTTTTTTTCTTGGTAATTTTTTAATTATTGTTTTGTTGTCAGCCAGCATGTATCTTTTCTCAGGAAATTATTACCTGGTAGTCTCAACAAGAAACTCATTTGGGGATATTCTCTGGTTAATCATTTTTACATGTAATTTTTCACTAGATAAATAGACATGCTTCATTTTGCTTCAAAATCAGAGGGTTTTTCCTAATTAAAGCAGTAAATTAACTGTTTATATGGAAAAATACTGGAGAGCATCTGTTTTTATGATGATATCAAAACTGTTGATCTGTTTTGGTTATGACACATTGGTATGCAAAGGCTCTCTATCAGTTGTTTGGTCAAGAGCAGCACATGTAACTGCATTCATAAAAAGGGAATGCTGCATTAATGCTGACTTGTCTCTGAGTTGAAAGATGCAGAGTGAAACACTGCTGTTTTAAGAACAATAATCAAATCATCTGAACAATTCTTTATCGCTAAGTGAAGCTCCAAATATTGTCAAGTACTGCCTCTGGGGAAGCAGACCATTCACAGTATAGGAATTCTATTAATTTGCAGGGACGTTTTTAGAGAACATCCTTCACTCTTTCTGGCTCGAAAGTGTAGACACTAATGCTTCAGTACAGTGAAATAAAAAGCAACTGAAAGACAGCAGGAAATCAAAACTCTAGCCACTTTTTTAATTTTTAGGCCATTCCTAGTCCCGGTGAGATATTCTTCCTACAGAAACAGAGTTATCTCATTTGCCAGGGAGTAACAGACTACCAGAGTTATGTCACATGCCTTAGAAAGTAACTACTGCAGAAAATTGATCACAATGTAATTTACTATAAACGTTAATATAATAGTTTAATAAAATATACAATTTAATACAATTGCTTAATTACACTATTTAATAAAATCAGTGATTATTCTTCTTGTGAACAGAGCATTATCAGTCTGGGAGTGAGAAATAGCCAAGACTATCTATACTTCTACATAGGAGACCTAGATTGGCCAGATATAAATTGCTGTAGGTTGATCAGTAACCAGACACAAATTGAGAGACCAACACATCTACATTTCAGAGACGACAAATTAACTATTCATTAACACCCTGCTGTATATTTTCAATAACTTTAAAATTATATTTTATAATCATTATTAGTAGCTGGCATAAGACTTTGGAAAAAGAGCTCATTAAAAGCTTTATCAACCAATTGAATCTTTTCATCTATCACAAGACCTTCTAGTCTTGCAGACGCTAGTTGATATTTTCACACACTGTTAGCAGTCCGTATCAACTCCTACCTCTGCCTAATGCCTATACAAATGGTGCATACAGCAAGTGAAACATGAGCTTGTAATTTGGTTCTTGTAATATCCCAGTTTTGGGTAGTTGGCAATCTGACGCCAAATAAATGCATTGGTCTTTGTAGAAGTAAGGAAGACCATATTCTGTGCAAGCTAGACTATTTTTTTTTTGTGTGTGAAAGATTAAGCTGATATTTTCAGGTAGACAACTTGGAATGCTGCTGGTAAGTTTCTTGTCAAATTGTTGATACAATGCAGCATCTCAAATGCAAGCTATCTCATACATGACTTGTTTCTCTCACTCCCCAAGGGCTGTGTTGTCTTGAGGCAATGTTTCCTTACCAGGATTACACCTAGGACCATCTTCTCAGGTCACCTATGCTTTTCAGCAATTCTATGGCTTCTTTGCCAAGCCATGACACAGCTAGTTCTGCAGCTCTACACCAACCAGCGTATCTCCTTAAGTCAGATTTTGTGTCCAAATGTATTAGTCCTTGAAAAAGGTTCCAGCTCAGTAGGGTCATTCTCTGACAATAAGCTACACAATTTTAATGTTGTGGAAATTAAATTTATCAAGAAATAAGCATATAACATACCATTTTCAAATGTAAAACACACGAACATTACTAAGTAAGGTTTTTCATGTAGGCAGCAATGAAGTTGCAATGAGAAGTCCAAGGGCAATCAAAAGAGACTTCAGAGCCTTTGGATGACTGCATAAGGGATCAGGAGGACATTAACCCTGGAGAAATATGCAATATTCCTAATATAGAATTAATTTGGTTATCATTACTGATCAGTATGTGCTAGGGTACCACGTCCATCCTATGGACATGCACTGCAAATGTATATGTAACAAAAAGATAGTCCCAAACACAAGCAGGAAAAAGTGAGTATACATTAACTAAAGAGTGAAAAGATTTATGACAGCTAATGAGAATTTTGCAGAAACACATTAATGACTATTGTATATGAAGATCTAATGCAGCTTATGTCTAAACCTTTGATGACTGGTTAAGGGATTGAGACTGCAGGTAGTGTTCTCCTTTATCCTTCTGGTTACAGGCAATGATGAGAGAAGATACAAGAGGACCATCAGATCAATAACTGGCTCTGAGATGGGGCTCACCAGCAGAATTCTGGGGGGTTTGATCATCAATTGGTCTACATGACACCTTCATGTGTTGGGGGTTTTGATCATCAATTGGTCTACATGACACCTTTATGTGTCTGCTGGCAACAGACAGGGTGCACTTGTCTCAAATGGGGAAAAGGATCTTTGTGCAGGGGTTAGCAGCATTCATTGAAAGAGCTTTAAACTAGATTTGAAGAGGGAAAGGGATAAAACCAGGCTCGCTAGGGATGGTGTGCCAGTGATTGCCAGACAATATGCTAATGAGTTACTCTAATCTGCTTCGTGATGAGCTGAGTGCACTAGAGGACATTGGAAATGTCCTTGTGCTAATGTATGCAACACCTTACCCATGTCAATGGAGGTAGGGCATGGAGATCCACACAGCAACAAAGAGGACTGTTGATGTGTTAAAAACCACAGAAGTGCTGCAGAACAGTCACATAAGAATTAGGGCTTCTGCCTGAAAAAAGGTGGTAGGATCAATAGCCCAGCTGAAGTGCATCTATACCAACACACACAGCATGGGCAACAAACAGGAGGAGCTGGAAGCCACTGTGCAGTTCAAAAGCTATTATATAGTTGCAATCATGGAGACATGGTGGTATGACTCATGCAACTGGAGTACTGCAATGATTGGCTCTAAACTCTTCAGAAGGGATAGAATCATAGAATTGTCTGGATTGGAAGGGATCTTTAAGATCATCTAGTCCAAGAAAGGAGAGGTGGTGGGGAGCGACTGTCTAGAGCTTGA
>VXBJ01004308.1:39957-58095 GCA_013400055.1 Nycticryphes semicollaris
GTCTAGAGCTTGACGATGATGATGTAAGGATCAAGTGTTTATAGGTAAGAATCAAGGGAAAGACCAACAAGGCATAGATCATAGTGGGAATCTGTTACAGACAACCCAACCATGACGAAGAGACAGATGAAGTACTCTATAAGCAGCTAGAATACTGCTATGTATCATGATCACTAGCCCTATTCTCATGCGGAACTTCAACTTACCAGATGTCTGCTGGAAATACAATATAGCAGAGAGGAAACAGTCTAGAAGGTTCCTGGGGTGTGTGGAAGATAAACTCCTAACTGAGTTGGTGAATGACCCATCTAGGGAAGGCACCCTGCCAGACCTGCTGTTTGGGAACAGAGAACTTCTGCGTGATGTGACTATTGGAGACTGGTTTGGGCACAGTGATCATGAAATAATACCATTCCTGATTCTTGTAGAAGTAAGGATGGTGGTTAGCACTTCCGGAAGGCAGACTTTGTCCAGTTTANTCTTCAGAAGGGATAGAATCATAGAATTGTCTGGATTGGAAGGGATCTTTAAGATCATCTAGTCCAAGAAAGGAGAGGTGGTGGGGAGCGACTGTCTAGAGCTTGACGATGATGATGTAAGGATCAAGTGTTTATAGGTAAGAATCAAGGGAAAGACCAACAAGGCATAGATCATAGTGGGAATCTGTTACAGACAACCCAACCATGACGAAGAGACAGATGAAGTACTCTATAAGCAGCTAGAATACTGCTATGTATCATGATCACTAGCCCTATTCTCATGCGGAACTTCAACTTACCAGATGTCTGCTGGAAATACAATATAGCAGAGAGGAAACAGTCTAGAAGGTTCCTGGGGTGTGTGGAAGATAAACTCCTAACTGAGTTGGTGAATGACCCATCTAGGGAAGGCACCCTGCCAGACCTGCTGTTTGGGAACAGAGAACTTCTGCGTGATGTGACTATTGGAGACTGGTTTGGGCACAGTGATCATGAAATAATACCATTCCTGATTCTTGTAGAAGTAAGGATGGTGGTTAGCACTTCCGGAAGGCAGACTTTGTCCAGTTTAGGAGGCTGGTTGACAGAGTCGCTTGAGTGACAGTCCTGAAGGGTGAAAGAATCCAGGAAGGCTTGATGTACTTCAGAAGGAAATCTTAAAGTCCATCCCCATGTGCTAAAAGAGGAGCCCAGTAAGGAAGCAGACCACCCTGGCTGCAGTTTTGACTGGAACTCAGGGGAAAAAAAAGAGTTTGTGACCTTTGTAAGACGGAGCAGGTAACTCAGGAGGACTACAGGGATGTCATGAGGTAATCCATGGAGAAAATTAGAAGGGCCAAAGCCCAAATAGAATTTAATTTGGCTACTGCAGTAAAAGACAATAAAAAATGTTTCTATAAATGCATTAGCTGCAAAGGAATAGCAAAGGAGATTCTCCATCCTTTATTAGATGGGGTGGGAAACATAATGAAAAAGGATAGAAAAAGGCTGAGGTATTTAATGCCTTCTTTGTCTCAATCTTTAATAGTAAAATGAATTGTTCTCAGGGTACCTAGCCCCCTGAGCTGGAAGACAGGGATCTATGGTACTGATAGGATTCACCTGAGGGTACTGAGGGAATTGGCAGAAGTGCTCACTGGGCCACTTTCCGTCATTTATTATCAGTCCTGGCTAACAGGGGAAGTCCCAGTTGATTGCGGGCCAGTAAATGTGATGTCCATCTACAAGAAGGGCTGAAGGCACATCTGGGGAACTACAGGCCTATCAGTCTGACCTCAGTGCCAGGAAAGGTTATGGAGCAGACAGCCTTGAATACCATCATGTGGCACATACAGCACAAGCAGGTGATGAAGCCCAGTCAGTATGAGTTTATGAGAGGCAGGTCCTGGTTGACTAACCTTATGTCCCAATATGACAAGGTGACCCACTTAGTGGATGAGGGGAAGGCTGTGCATGTTGTTTACCTGGACTTTAGTAAAACCTTTGACACTATTTCCCACAGCATTCTCATGCAGAAACTGGCTGTTCACGGTTTGGATGAGCACACTGTTCACTGGGTAAAAAGTGGCGGGATGTACAGGTCCAAGATGTTGCAGTGACTGAAGTTAAATCCAGTTGATGGCTGGCTATAAGTGCTTGTGTGACCGATCCCAGTGCTCAGTACTGGGGTCAGTTCTGTTTAATATCTTTATCAATGATCTGGTTGAGGGGATCAAGTGCACACTCAGTAAATTTGCAGATGACACCAAATTACATAAGAGTGTCAACTTGCTTGAAGGTAAAAAGGCTCTACAGAGGGGTTTGGACAGGCTGGGTCAATGGTCCAAGACCAATTATATGAAGTTCAACAAGGCCAAGTACTGGGTCCTACACTTGGGTCACAACAGCCCTGTGCAGCACTACGGGCTTGGGGAAGAGTTGCTGGAAAGCTGCCTGGCAGAAGAGGACCTGGGGGTGTTGGTTGACAGCCAGCTGAATATGAGTGAGCAGTGTGCCCAGGTGGCCAAAGAAGGCCAATAGCATCCTGGCCTATATCAGAAATAGTGTCACAAGAAGGACCAGGGAAGTGATTGTCCCCTGTACTCAGCACTGGTGAGGGCACACCTTGAGTACTGTGTTCAGTTTTGGACCCCTCACTACAAGAAAGACATTGAGATGGAGCATGTCGAAAGACGTGCAACAGAACTGGTGAGGGGTCTGGAGAACAAATCGTATGAGGAGTGGCTGAGAGAACTGTGATTGTTTAGCCTGGAGAAAAGGAGGCTAAGGGGAGACCTTCTTTCTCTCTACAACTGTCTGAAAGGAGGTTGTAGCCACATGCAGGTTGACAACTTTTCCCAGGAGACAAATTATAAGACAAGAGGGAACAGCATCAAGTTGCACCAGAGGAGGTTTAGATTGGAAATTAGTCGTTACTTCTCCCTGCCTCACACTCTTGTTATCAAACCTTCTCGTTACTCATCGGCTCTGCAGCACCCTCTTTCCTGCTGGCTCTGAAAAGCAAGTTAGTTGCTTTTCTGAGATCATATATTGGGAGTCATACTTATATGTGTTTTAATATGTAAATTAAATGGCTCTAAAGCAGGAGTAACAGCAGGCAAAAGGCAAAATTAGGCTTTAAATTTCTATTATAATAGCCCTCAGAACTGTCACACCAAACCATGATCAGCGTAGCAGACAAAGAATTTAAAAAGATAGTGCCTCTGGTCGCAACTGACAGATGATGTCCATCTGTCTTAGATATAAAACTACGTGCAATTACTATGCTGTACAGCTACTAGTATTCCAAACATTGCCAAGTGGACTGACAGCACTAACAGGATGCACACCATGGGAATGATAACCTTTGACATTATTTTCTTTTAATAAGCCCAACTCAGACCTTCAGCAAAACTTTGCAAAGGACTAGGGAGTAGGGAGGAGGGGGAGGGATAGAAGTCTTTCCCTTATGGACTCCTAAGCTTAGAGTCTGCCACTTCATGTGAAAAGTAGATTTCCATTTTGCAGGATTAAGAAACAAGAAACAGGATCAATTTATGTAAAAAGTGAATGATAAACTGATGCAATTCTGCAAAGCAGAATGCTTTAATTACAGACAATGAAGACGGCATTTTAAAAGAAGTGCCTTTAAAAGTTATATGCATTTGCATCACCTTTTTATATACTTGTTATAAAAGCAGTACACTTGTGAGAATGTTCTAGACAAACTTCTAGCCATATTTGTATACATCCATGGCAATAGTGAACATCTTGTGCACAGGGTAGTTCTGTCTTTCTCAAAAAACAAGCACCCACCTTTGAGAATACCAAGACTCTTCATTGCTGTTGCATTTATATGAATTTCAGTAATTACAAGACTGGGCATTGTTTTATTATCAGTGTGTTTTCGCTTTAGTGGAACTAGGATTTAGGCCACTTAGGAAGCAGATGACACCATCTACTATGCAGTATTCTAAGCACTTAGAGCATCCTGTCAGGATGTAGAGCATCTAGTAAAAATAATAGGGAAAGATAAGGGCCTATGTATGACAATTCATATCAGTTAGATGCCTGAAGTTGTCTATAACTGTATCACTTTTTGCTTCAGAAAAATAAGCTATTGGGGGCTGGCTTTTAAGTCAGGGGATGCAGAAATTCATCCACAATGTTTATTAACAACATTCCTGGTCTGCTATCTGCAAAGACTTTGCTTATTGTTTAACTTCATTTTGCTTCAGGTTACTGATCGTAGTCTGCAACAAAGCTTTATGGGAAAAGTGTGAAGTTGATTTAGTTAATTGATAATTCCTTTGTTTTGGTGTGAGGTTGGTATGGTTTTAGTTCTGAAACCCACCATTGTTATTATTAAATAATTTGCAGAAGACTTTGTTATGACTTTCTGCGTATTTGTGTATATCCTTCATCTGCCAAAATCTGCTGCAGTCCTATGCTCACTCAGGAATCAGTTTGAGTGTAAATAGCCCTCTGGAGCACTGACACTTGTGAACACACACAGCCTCTATGCAAGACAGAACAAGTATGTTCTGCATCATGCGTCTGGTACACCTGACAGCACAGAAATGCTATATTTGAGTCTCTTGCTAACGATCTGTCAGCATTTCCACTTATAGTGCCTTTGACTCATCTGTCATCATCTGTTCTGAGATGCAGCCTAGCACTGAGGCTCTCACCAAAGGTGTTTTTATTGTTTGATAGGGTGAAATGACATTTGACTGCTTTTGAGTTATTGGGGAATCCTAACTGTACCTCTGAGGGTAAATTTGCTCCTAATAGAGAAAATGAGTACATTTTCTAACGAGGTCTTCCTTGATGTAGTTACAAAATAACTTTTTTTGTTTAAAAAAACTTGCAAGTGGCCATGTTTTTCAATGGATCTTTGCTTTTTTGGTAAAAGACATCCAATATAAGAAGACTGTCGCTAGTTAAAAAATATAACTTCTATTACTGTAGATACTTCTTAGCCAACCGTATTTTGGCAAACTTTTTTCTCCTTTCTAAATGTGTATAATCCTCAGATTTATTCCATTTACATAAGCTGGCTCATTTCAAGCAATATAAATGAATGTCTTCAGTAGAGGCTTTATGATTTACAGCCAAAAGCTGCTGCTCTTAGCAATCACCAGGCAGCAGAAGTCAGTTTTTCTGTTTCTATCACAACTCCGCTCCTTCAGAGCCAGGCTTCCTGGTCACTCTGCTCAGGTTTTCAGTAAGACTCATTGGTATTTTCTCTTACTCTGGGGAAAAAGTCTCCATATATAGGGAACAGTAGATTCCATGTGTTCTGAGGACTGTGGTAACCTGGTTTTCTCATACCTAAACAGATTCTGAGATGCACATTTGGAACTGACACAGGTCTTGCTGTGGACAGGGGAGAGCTTGGCATGGCTGTGCTGAGTGCACATGGGTGCTCTCTGCTGACCGTGGACCATGGGGTGGCTGAATCCCAAGACTAATGACCTCTGCCCACAGACTGCTAATACTCATGAGAGGGAGAAGTATTTGGGTGGTATATGCTGTCAGTACTAGTAGGGTCTGACTCTGATGCCCCCAAAGTGTATTTCACTCTTAGTTCTTTTTGTCAACCAATGTCAATGCATAGTAACTATACATGCTTTAAATTCCTGAAGCCAATAAATACTGCCAATATATGAATGCAAATATGATCTTGGATTTAATTCCTTAATGTTCTAAGATGGTGCTTTTTAGGGCTACTTTTAAGCAGCTACAGAGTCTCATAGCAGATCATGCAGTGGCAGCGTTGCATACAGAAGCTATTCACAAAGGTGCAGTGGCTACTAGCTTCTACTAGCTGTCCTGTTAGTGTTCCTGGGCAATCTATATTTTATTTTATCAATGAATAGGAGGTTCTTTGCTGACAGGAAAGAAAAGTAAAATCCAGAGGGCTGATTTATTTTGTCAAAATCAAATCTATTATCAGGTAAATCCACAGTTTGTATACTATTGAAGAAATTATTTACAAGCATACAAAAATCAAAAACTAACATAAACAAAACTGGAAGCTCAGAAGAAGCAATTTTTTCGGCATTCTGTTAGCACCTTTCTAACTACAAAAATAGTCAGAGGCCTGGAGCAACTCTTCTATGAAGAAAGGCTGAGAGTTGAGGTTGTTCAGCCTGGAGAAGAGGAGGCTCCAGGGAGACCTTAGTGTCACCTTTCAGTATATAAAAGGGGCTTATAAGAAAGATGGGGAGAGACTTTTTAGCAAGGCCAGTAGTGACAANTGCAACCTGATATAGTAAGATGTACTTGCCCACGACAGGAAGGTTGGATTAGATGAGCTCTAAAGGTCCCTTNAGCAAGGCCAGTAGTGACAAGACAGGAGACAATAGTTTTAAACAGAAAGGGAGTATTTTTTTTTATAATGTGGGCAATGAGACACTGGACCCCAAGAAGCTGTGCATGTCCCATCCCTGAAAGTGTTCAAGGTCAGGTTGGACAGGGCCTTGTGCAACCTGATATAGTAAGATGTACTTGCCCACGACAGGAAGGTTGGATTAGATGAGCTCTAAAGGTCCCTTCCAACCCAAACCATTTTGTATTTCTATGGTTCTATGGTATAGAGGCCCTTCAGTTTCTCATTGTGCATCTGTATAGCTCCCATTTTTAAGAAAAATCTACTTGGCAACTTTCTGTCCTTCAAATCCTTCTCTGGTGTGATGGTAAGAGTAAGAACTCAATCTTCTACCATCCCCACTGAGTCTTTAAAAATACCTGGATTTAAGGGAATTAAGGGAGAACTGAGTTTGCCACATAGCTTTTAAGTAGAAAAAATGAGGGGTTGTTCTGTGTATAATGTAAAAATGCAAATAATAGGCTTAATACAAAAACATGAGGGAGTTGGTTTTACAAACAAGAATAAAAAAGAGAGCTTTTGCACAGTTATGTTGTTGGCTTGTAAAGCAGTTCTGTGAATCAGAAATCACATCCAGTTATCACAGATTACTGGTCATAGTTTGACACAAAATGGGAATATGGCTGAAACAAGATGAATTCTCATTCAAGATCAATATTCTCTTAGTTAGGACTTGGCAAAACAAAATTAAAATAGTTTAAGCCATGTGCCATCATAACATTTCTCCTTTATTGTCCCATAATTTTCTTTAGACAATTGTCTTTCCTGGTTGAAGCATTTTGATATACTAAGCAAACAACAGAAACTTAAAGTAATACAAAACCAGAGCTTTATATTTGCAAATAAAATGTGGAAGATATACTCGTGTAGGTCAGTTTGAAGTGTTTATAGGATGAGAGTAATTCAAGAGGCTTACATAAGCTAGTCTTGCTAAGCAACATTTAGAAAAACCACAATGTAAGTGGCATTTTAGACTCCTGTTTTGTTGGTGTCATTTTGGATAAGACTGGATCAAGATCCTAAAGTATCATAAATGAAGAAGTCATAATAATTTATATATTGAACATCTGAATCTAGTTCATGAAAGCTGCATATTCCTCATTCAGCAAACAAGTTATTACCATTTCTGTACTTCTGATATGGTATTTGATATGTGTATACAAAATATTTATATTGCCAATGCTGCTTTCACAGTATAGAAAATTAGATGCCAAAAATATAGTAGGGGAAAATATTGTGCAATGTTTTTTATCAGATAAACAAAATAGGAAGGGAGCCTTAGCATCTAAGCTAAGAGATATTTTGATGACAAAATGAAACTGCAGCCTAACAAATCTAGTTTAGCTGCATTGAGGCACTGAAAAGACTGTGTTTTCCTTGTCTGGAACCATCTTTCCTAGAGTCTGCATGATACCGTGTTATGATTTATCAACACGAGGCATTCATATTTCTCTTAGTCAAGTCCAGTGGGATATATATGCTGTCTTTAGATTTGGGGGTAGCTTTACATACTCTTTGTATATACACAAGAAAGTTATTGAATTTTGAATAACAGTTTCAGACGAAAGAAAAGGGATTGTGAAAAAGCTGGGCAGGCCTTGATTTCATGGCACGCTAATAGAGGAGTTGCTCCAGGGATAAATAAATGGACTTTAGACCCAAGAAATGTTATTTTCTTTAATGATAAGAAGAGTAAAGAGATCAGCTAAAACTCAATATTTACTTTGTGTTGCAGGAGACAAGTTTTCTCTGAGACTTGTCCCGCATCTGTTAAACTCTGTGTATGCCTGTGATTTTGCAGAAATAGGAATGGATCAGTTTTCATTGCTGCATGAGTAGAGAGAGGATTCAAGGACACTTCTGCCTGTGGACACATTGATCACAAGATCACAGCTTTCAGCCCTTCAAGTCAACCAGAACAATAGTCTGCTCCTTAATCGCCAGCTTACATTGCACCAACTTCACATTTCTGTTCTGTCTCTGAAAGGCAAATATCTTCTTACAAAACAGCCCTATACCCTCTCTGTCATGCTCAATGATTCCTAGCAACAACCAAGCCCAGCAGCAATTCACAGCAGTGATAATGTAGAGCACATAAAATGGGTATGTGCAAGGTCCTGGGGCACTTGCAGTCAGCTTTTCTCACTCTGCAATCATCAGTACCTTTCAAATATTGCTTTTCTCTCTGGGTTAGCAGAAGCAAGCTCAGTACCATTCACATACAAATCAGTAATAGTTCCAGATGTTTCCCAGAAGACATTTATGGCCCCCTGTGGACCATTAAAGTAATTTTTAACCTCTGGGAGAGGCACCCTGGCATAGAGTTCGCAGCAGTACTAGCATATACACAGATGAAGGTGCGCAATTTGAAGGCAATAGGAAAGAAAACCTGCTTTATTCTCTAAGACACAGGGGATCAGCTACTTTTGTTAACTCTGTGATTCTTTCCTAAATTGCTGTTATTTAGTCTTTGAAAATTATGGGCCTCTGCTGGTACCTGCAGCTGCTAACCAACCCACTGGATCAAGGGCTTTGAAGTGCAAAGGTTGCAGACAGCCAAATGTCAGCTACCTAGAAGCTTCCCACATGGAAGGACTTAGGAGCACCCCTGACTGACAGGAAGTTTTTATTTCAGTGGGAAGGCCTTTCAAAATAAAAATGTTTCAGTTGTAAAAAAAAAGAAGAAAACCCAGCAGAACCTCTCACTCTCATCTCTGCTCTCATGCAAGAGAGTTTAAGCATTAAATCATGGACAATTAACACAACCACATAACCTGGCATGGTAATTTTTTCTTCTGCATGAAAAATTAACAC
Source organism: Nycticryphes semicollaris (assembly GCA_013400055.1). Lineage (NCBI taxonomy): Eukaryota > Metazoa > Chordata > Aves > Charadriiformes > Rostratulidae > Nycticryphes > Nycticryphes semicollaris. The sequence goes on from VXBJ01004308.1 coordinate 49,123, forward strand.
AATTCTGTCTTCCAAGTAATTCTGAGGGAAGGAGAGATAGAAAGATAGCATTCTAGATTTAATTTGTATTTTTAATGTGAATATTGAGGCAAAAAGATTATAGGGCAAGGTGGCTTTAAAGCCACGTAAGTTTCCAACAGAAGTTCACTCTCTGGTGATGGCAATGTTACTTGCTTTTCTACCTTTATTTCTGGATGAGAAGAGGTGAGTTGAGGAGAAATTTGAGTTCGGTAGTTGGGATGGACACACAGCATCTTACAACTGGATATCCTGGGTGCTAACCCAATACAAGTTGCTACCTGTCAGGAATTAAAAATGCATTTACCATAGGTTAGCTCAAAAGCTTTTTCCATTCATGCAAATTTAACCACTCAGCATTTAAATGTAGTACTATATGGAGTAACTATGCGCAGTTACAGTCCATGGGAGTTAACAATTATTCCTCTCACTGTTTTTCAGAGTAGACAGAATGAGTAATGATTGAAGTTCTATATATCAGAACAACTTATGCACTGTGAGAACACACAAATGACTTCACAGATATGTACGGTCTCATCAGCAGATGTAGTTATTGTCAGATTTCCGTTACAAGAACTGTCCTCACAGTACAACTGATTTCTCCATCTAAGCTTTCCTTGCCCTTTTTCTGGCTGCCTCTATTCACATGTGAAAATAGGATGTATCTTGTCCATTTGTTTGTGCTATACACTAAAGAGAATTGAGAAGGCTGAAGGAGGGCTGAATTTAATTCTTTTCATAAATTTTATCATCGTATTTCATTTCTGAAAACAGTACCTGCCTCGTTTGGCAGTAGAGCTGTAGTTAGTTCTCTCTAAATGAACATTTCCATGCTAGTTTGAGGCTGAAGGGGAAGCAGATGGAAAGAAAACCAGTTCATGACACAGTCATCATGCCTTTCAGTATTTTCCATTGAACTGAACCCTCTTCAGTTGGCAATTTCAGATATTATATATCTATTAGATATTAGATATCTATTAGATATTAGATATATAATCTGCCATATTTGGAAGATGGGAATTTTAAGCACTGACTACTTTTATGCTTTGAACTGTTATTTGTTTGACAAGATTGGGAGTTTATGATGGAGTCCTTTGAATTCTGGTTTGGCAATGAATAGAGACTTCTTTCAGAAACCCTCTGCAAAGCGCAGTTGGAAAGACTTACACCATGCCTTGTCGCATTACTGATTAAAATAGCACTTAAGTTTTTCTGAGGGTTTGCTGGTAGTACTGTCTGCGGTAGCAACTAAACCTAATTTATTAATATCTGTGATCTAAACTGCTCCCTCTGTAAGCTTTTTTCTTTCACTTTCCCCTGTCAGAACTTTACCAAAAACACCAATTTGTCACAATAAAACAACACGGCTAGCAGCCCTTTCTAATTCATCAAAATCCATTTGCAAGCTTCTGTTTTGTTTGGAACAACAACCAAAACTGCACAGCTGATTCATTAAGTGAAACTCTTAGCCTTTGTGAACTGCTGGAACTCCTTAAATAGTTATAGCAAGTGGAATACTCCTAAAATTACAAAAAAGGGAAAGATACAGAAATGACACAAGTCTGTTGGAAATACTTCACCTTGTCTAGGTGTTGGGCATTTGAAAGTTCAATTTTTTGTATCCTAAGAAAGATGGTGCTTTAAGAAGCCTTCTGCTTCTTTGAGTAGAAGGCATTCAGGCATAAATGTTGAATCACTAGACATTGAGTTTCTTGAAAGGGACAATTTTTGTCTCTCCATAGCATGAAACCATATAGAAGTGAGGATGTAACATCCAGCAATGAGTGTTAACAGAGCGTGAATCTCCAGGCACAGGCACTCTAGTACCACTATGTGTGCAACACATGCAGTAGGTAATATCACTGGTCAACAGCATTGTTAACAGCTCTTTCCAGCACTAAGTTTCATCTGCAGATCTGTCCTTCATCTGTGTATCTCTTCTTCATCTGCAGATCTACAAAGGAGGTAGAGGAAGGAGCCTTCCTGACACATACTTTGCATGAGAACCAGATTATCTTTAGGGTCCTGGACTTTAAAAACCATCACTTTTCACCCTTATCATGTGGACAGCTTTTGGGAGATGTTGTATCTAGCTAGTTGGCTCAACAATGGCAACCATACTGCTTACACTCAGGGAAGTTAAGAGTCTAGAGCAGTTAAAAAGAAAGTCTGTTCCTTATTAAATTTATTGCCTCAGTTACCTTCAATATTTACATACATGTATTTGGTATTTGAGTAACAGAAATAACCCTCCTCTGCTTCTTGACACCTTTTATTGTTATGTCATATAAGAGAACTGGACTGAATTAAGACATACGGACAAAAGACAATCAGAGGCAATTATACTCCCTGGTGTGCTGTAGTTCTGTTCCATGCTCCTCATGGTAAGGCAGTGTTATTTGTGATGGTCGTTTGCTGCTTCTTTAATAAAGCAGTGAATAGATATAGTCATTATTAGGTATAATCGTTATTGTTTCTCACAAGGAGATTTTTGAGCTTTGTGCAAAAGCAACCAAGAAGTAGAAAAGAAGCAGCTCTTATTAGGATGTGACTCTCTGGAACTGGCCTATGATGAAAAACAATTTTTTTTCTATAATTGCAACTATTCTGTTTACCCTGCAGTGAGCCATCTCTATGGATTTGGACTGATGGATGCTGAAGCAATGGTGGTAGAAGCAGAAAAGTGGACCACGGTGCCTCCACAGCATGTGTGTGTGGAGAACACGGATCGGCAAATCAAGTAATACCTGCTGTCAAAACTTTTGCTAGCATAAACTTATGGAAAGAAATTTGGTATAATTTACCCCTCCCTTCCATTTTGTATAATGTCTTATTTTGAAAGCTATACTGGGGAACTCTCACCTTCACAGAAATCAGGTCATTTGCCTGTAGATGTTGTTCTTTGTAGTTCTTGGAAAAAGGCCCTAGTTTAAAGAACAGCCCAGAAGCTGAAGATGTAAAACAAGCCAGGGTGGATAATGATTGACTCTGGTATAGATGATGTACAAAAGAAGAATAATGTTTGACTGAGTGAGCTGCAGTCACCTTTGTAAGATAAGTACAGGCTTACCAGACTGTAACAAACAAATACTCTTTTCATTAAAATACTGCATGATATTGTGTCTCTTTATCTCAACAGAGTCTCTAGCTCAGAAGCAAAGAGTAAACTGCTTCCCATTTGCTAGGGTAGGGTCTTTATAGAACCAGGCTTAAGAGTGAAACTCTGTATGTACATACTCTTGATAAAGAGACAGGAGCAGCCATAAGACACAGTTCCAAAGCGTTAAGATTATTGTTTGATAGATATGCTTGACAGACTTTATCCATAACTGATATAGCTTGCAAGGATGTCGTGCCAATTTAAACCAGCTGAGTCAGATTCCGTTTGATACAGCTAACATGTAATACTTGCTATTACGTAAGCAAGGACTATGGCTATGCCAAGCATTTCCTGGGGCTTAACAACCATCTGTGATCCCATGACAAACCCGACAAATCTCAGCTGGCCACTAATCCACAAAAATGTTCTGTCCCAAAGGCTTATTCCTATTACAGGTTTTTCACTGTCCTCTTTTAGCATGTGTACATGCTTAACAGAAAGCCATGTAGTTGCCATTATCTGCAGTAAAATGATTACCCTGTGGTGATAGTTTCAGATAGGAAGAAAGTGTTAAAACTAACAGTTATAGGCTGCTGACTTCTCAGAAATGATTGTCCAAGCAAAAAAAGATGTGTGCTTTATAGAAAACAGAAGAAATGCTCATGTTGTTTTATATGCTTATATTATAGAACAATACGACCTGACAGTGTTGTCCGTTCAATTTACAAAGCCACTGGCTGTTCAGATAATCCTAACCACCATGTGATCTACCTGGAGCATGTTGTTGTGCGCATCACTATTACTCACCCTCGACGTGGAGACTTGGCAATTTACCTAACCTCTCCTTCTGGAACTAGGTCACAGCTGTTGGCCAACAGGTATAGTATGACAACCCAACTTCATGCTCTAGTCAGCGTGCAGAGCCTGCACTGAGATTGCAACCTCAACAAAAAATAATCAAGTCATTATGGTAGATTTGCTGGCAGACACGGGCTAATTGTTTTTCTGAAAGAGATGGGGAGAGTGAAGTGCAACCTAGATTGTGAGACCAATTCTGCCACCACACTCACATCTTCACAAAAGCTTATATCCCTAGTCTTACTCTTCAGGGCTTTTGATGAATTGGGAGTGCCCTGCTTTCCAGACTGCCTCATCATCCATTTTCCCCCAGACTGATTTGCTGATATAGCCCTGGAGACTTTTATGTCTTCCTGTTCCTCAGTGGCAGAAAGAGTTATCTTCCCTCTCAAAAGGGGGGACCTGTTTTGGAGACTGGTGGAGCTCAAATGACCTTTGTTCTGATTGAAGTGTGAAGCCACTTTTTTATTAGATCAAGTTAATTTAAAAGAAAAGGCATACTGAAAATACTCAACAAGCTTTTTCAGTACTCTTCATTAATTGATCAAAAAGAGAGAAAATTGTCCTGGAAGTTTGCAGCCCTCTAGAATATCTCCTGTATTTCATTGTACATGTTGTTGGTGCCTTGCTGATAAAGCACATCAGCACGCATATCTATGTATCTCCTTGCTACAATTAACAAAGAACTTGTCGTGTGCTAACCAGTGCAGAGGCAGACGTCTACTGTCTAAGCAGTTATGAAACAAGCTTTTGTCCTTCTGTTTGAAGAAATCCTTCTTTAGTTTTCTATTCCATTTTCATGCAGCAGTTCTTCCATGCTTCAAAATGAAAGAAATGAAAAGTCCTCCAACTAGGTATCCAAACAAAACAATCTCGTGTAAACCCAGTGGTCTTAACACAGCTAACTTTTGGCTCTAGGCTTTCATGTCTTGTAGCTGACTCACAGCAAGTGGGAGATAAAGACATTCCAGTATTCACAGTTCACCTCTGGTGATGACTGGTATGTGGAATAGGTACAAAGTTTAATTCAGTCAGTCTTTTTGTAACCCCTGCTTCTCAGAACGTAGTTCTGTAGAGGTAGAGAACACAAATATGTGTATTAAAATAAGGTGATGTTCAACTGTTTCTTATCCTATAACACCAGAAGGTTAACCAGAAACCAAAGACGCTTGAAAGGCATTTTAATGTTTTCTTCCCAACCAAGTTTCAGAGATATATTGATTTATCAGTCAGATTTGGCTGAAATAAACAACTCTGGGCTACTAATATTAAGGAATAAGTGTTACTTTGCAAACTCTAGTTCTCAAATACCTAGAGTCTTCACAAGCCCTTTCTTAGGGTAAAGTGATGGATACGGGCACAGTTCTTTTCAAGTATTTCAAGGCTTGTATTTCAAGGCTTGTTTTATTTGGTCTTGCTGGAAGAAGTCTCACAGCTTAGTGGTCTGGCAATTACTACTATACTGAGTGTTACTGTATGTGTTTTAACATCAGATTATAAAATAAAACTCAGAGTACAAGTATTGTTATTTTCTAATACGAGAATTTAGTTATGAGGTATTTTTAAAGTAGTATTGATGAGGACATGAGAATAAACATAATCAAGTACAAGTAGCATGCAAGGATGCATGTGGTTTGGGTTTTTTTTTTCTATAGGCAAAGGTCCCAGAGGCTGTTGTATATTGCTACTACCTGACTGTGATGCTTTTCTCAGACATACAAGACCTTCTAATGCACACATACATGATTAATAGCAGCAATACCAGCTGTTTTTACTGAACCCAGGGAAAACCTCATTGCTTTACCATTACTCATCTGGGTTTAATTTGAAACAGTTTGCTGGTAAAATGTCTTAAAGTGCAAAAGGTATATTTTGCACATGTGCAGTTCTTCTCCACCAATTCTGGAAGAAGAGACATTGTGTAGTTTCTGGTGCATGGACGAGTACGTCCCTCAAGGCAGTATCTGGCTTTTTTTCTGCATATTTTATCCTTAATGTTGGCATCCCCTAAAATGACTTCAGTAAGAAAACTTGTTAGTCAGAGACGATTTGGATTCTTTTGCAGGCATTTGGTGGATTACACTGTCACTGGCTTGAGCCTCATGTACATTCTTCAAAAACTGCATTACAGGGAACATCTGCTTTGTTGTTTGGAAAGTACTAAACATGATTACATTGGATGTACTGCAGCAGAGGAAAATACAGGCTTGGAAAGCACTGTCTGGTGTGAGGATGAGGCTACAGTTAAGTCCAAAGGGGAATGGTATCCCCCTTTTAAAAACAATTGACCGTTGGATTTGGCAGCATGGGTTTCTGAGTGTTTTTGAAATGTACCCAGGTCAGTTCTAACAAAAACTCTGTACAGGGTGGCTATGAAGAACCTAAATGCAAAGAGCATAGAAGAAGCAAACTTAGGGCTCATTTGTCTCCCATCGAAGTCATGGCTTGTTTAATTCTTGCCCTTTAAATTTAAAGCAGCTGCTGCCATTCAAACTGCGTAACTGAAATTTTTTAGCCACATGGTGGCAAGTTTCCAGGCCACTGGCTTCCTATGCTTATATGGCACTAACATTAATAATACCTCCATTTAGTAACAAAGAGAAGTATTTTCATGACCATCTTTTTCTTATCATGAAACCTTAGATAATCAGTAAATTTTAATAATACCCTCCTCTGCAGGAAACTCTTAGATCAAACACAATGTATTCTCATCTCATCTTACTTGCTACTTTGCTTCATAAAAAGTCTTCGTGATCAGAAGTAGAGGAAACTGTCTTTATAGGAGCACATTTTGATTTCTGAACTAGTCCTTCTTACACCTTTATTGCAGTTTACACATTACACTCTAATAACAAAACTAATATTTTTTGTATCCAACTATGATGAAAGGATGGGCCCAACCTTCAAGTTGAGTCCCACTGTTAGAATAACTGAAAAGGACTCCAGTGTCCACGGTGAGCAACCAATGATCCTATGCTTGCAGGATCTTGCATGTCTACAAGATGAAGTGGTTCTCGGAAAAATATTTCTCTCAACTTGCATACTATGTTTTATTTAATTCAGGTTATCTCTATCTTCTTTTCTTTGGTGGGGGGGCAGGGCGGGCCATGGCAGGGGGTAGTGTGAGTAGACATCCTGCTACCCTTCTACCAACCATTTTTGAACTGCAATTGCAACATTAATATCACTAAAAATACCTTTTTTTGTTAGACCCTGGTGGTATTAGCAGTAGATAGGGTAGGGAGATCTGGGGATATTACAGACACAACATCAATTTAAAAAAATTTTTTTTTTTTAAAGAGTGGGGAAGACACTGTTGATTTGCTCAGCTATGAATGCATGTAAGTGACACTTACACTTCCATGCAAGTCTAAAATTGATCCTGAAATTTGCTTAAAGGAAAATGAAGAAGAATGAAGTGAAATACAGCTGAGATTTAGAATAACACATGCCTTTCTTTGATGATTGAGACTAGTAAAAAATTAATCAAGGATCTGCAGAGTATGCTTGTATTGCCTTTTAGGATTCAATACCTGAAGTTCAGTTTTAGTGGAAAATTAGAGTCCATCATTAAAAGTTTGACTTAATTTTCCACAGTCAGAATGGGAGTGAAGACAAGTGACTGAGGACATATTTAGAATCTAGCCTAATTTCTCATTTCTAAGTCTTATATTGAAGCAAATAGAAAAGAGAGGAGCTATTTAAGATAGGCTGAGGAAGAATGCCTAGTATTACTACTTCCTTCAGATAGTTTTACGGCAACTAGAATAGTGAGAATAAATTCAGCTTGTCTTAGCCTTACTAAAACTAGCCCCGCTGTAACACTTGCTACATTGAGTTTCTCTTGGAGTAAACTGGAATGTGTGATGGACAGTCAGTGTCCCCCGCTGCCCTTACCCTAATCAGATGTCCCTTTTCAAGCGTAGGATAGGGTAGAAAAGTCTGTATATATGGCACTGGGTTCATTCATGCTCTTGCATGTGGATTTCGGCCTGTTTAGAGAGAGATTTCTGAGGGTTTACTGCAAATTAAACTGGAAAACACATGCAGCTTTTACGAAGACAGCTATAAATATCAGCCACACAGCTGTGTGGTGTATGGCGCTCAGCAGCCTGACATGTCTACAGGTCATGATGGAGCATCTCATGTGGATGTGTGTAGTCCTTGGGGACAAGCAGTGCATATTTAAAAATGGTGGCTGCTGTACTGTCCACTACTTCAGGCTGGCAGGCACTGTACCCTATTGTTCATGCTACTCTTAGAGTCGTAGAATCATTCAGGTTGGAAAAGACCCTTGGGATCATCGACTCCAACCATCAACCCCCCTCTACTAAGATCTCCCCTACACCATATCTCCCAACACCACATCTAAACGACTCTTAAACACATTTAGGGATGGTGACTCAATCACCTCCCTGGGCAGCCTGTTCCAGTGTCTGACCACTATTTCTGTGAAGAATTTTTTTCCTAATGTTCAGTCTAAACCTACCCTGTTGCTTGAAGCCATTCTCTCTTGTTCTATCACTAATTACCTGTGAGAAGAGACCAGCACCAACCCCTCTACAATGTCCTTTCAAGTANGTCTGTAATGATGCATGGGGTTGTTGTGGCCCGAGTGCAGGGCCTGGCACTTGGCCTTGTTGAAGCTCATACTGTTGACTTTGGCCCATCAATCCAATCTATCCAAGTCTCTCTGTAGAGCCTCCCTATCCTCATGCAGATGAACACTCCCACTTAACTTGGTGTCAAACTTGATGACTTCTCCCAACAACTTTATTATGACAGCTCAGAGATCTCTACTGCTTCCTAAAATTAACTGTGATAACCACACGTAAAATGGAAAATATTTTTTTTAAAAAAAGAAAGCTATGTATGCATACATTTTAAATGCATCTTTTTTAGATCCACATCCAGAAGTTTTAAGTGATCTTCTCTGCCATGTGTAGATGAGAAAGCTTCTGGAATGCCTCTGTGCTCACTAACCATTTTTTTTTTTT
>VXBJ01004308.1:58120-69726 GCA_013400055.1 Nycticryphes semicollaris
TGTGGTGCAAGTGGGAAGTAGTGTCTGGCTGAAGCTTTGGTTAAGTCAATTTGGCCTCTGTAGTTCCTCAAGGGTTAAGCCTCACAGGGTGATTGAACCCTGAGGAAAAATGCTGCTCTAAGGAAAAAATAGTTGACCAAAGGTTTTTCAGGTCCTCAGTTCGGGAAGTGAACTCTTTTCAAACTGTAAGCTCACTTTTCTCACATGATAACAAACATCTTTTTTCACAGGATATTAAAAATTAAAATATTTTTTTCTGAGCATTTAGGAACTTAGAGATTCTTTGCAAAGAAGCTGACATTTATTTGGTTGATTTTTAATGCTAGTAGATTTAACTGTGAGAGACTAACCTTATATTCCCATTTGTGGGATTCCTAGAAAGTGGCTGATTGTCTTTCTCTGGGTCTAAAATTTGATTACAGATTAATAAATTAATATTCCTGCTTGAAGCATATTCCTAAATAGAAAGGTGATGTAATTTCTAGGCTGAAGTGGTGGCAGTGGAAGAGGCCAAGACTCTTCAATTTGGTTTAAAAAAATAATTTCACTCTATGCTCTGTAACATATATGTTCTTACACAGACCTACATACCACATTGGGTGAGTATGTCATAAAATTTCTTAGAGAGAGAAGAGTCATTATTTTAAAATGTAGTGCTATTCATTGTAACCAGTAGCCCATAATTGGTTTGTCTGGATATAGTCATGTCACCCTGATCTGAACATCCCGTTTTAAGAGAGGTCACCCGAGTAACGGAGTAACAGATTTGGCATTCTGTTGTGGTTGTGTTAAGAAGTAAGTTGTAAAGATTCAAAAGCTGTAACTCGCTTTGGTACTTAAAAGCAATTTGCATCCATGAGTACAGGTGTTGTAGATAATAAAAATTATTAAATTATTCTAATAATAATTTTAACTATTTTAATCTATAATAACCTGTAATAATCAATTATAAATTCATTGGACCATATTCTACTAATTTACTAGTCCACAATAACCTCTCTGTGTGTTCGTGATATAAATTTTGACTCAGCATCAATCTGAATAACAAAATCAAATAACTATCTGCACTGGCTCCATGATCCTTAAAAGATACTATTCCTTATTTATTTATTTATTCTGTTTCTAAGAAGGAAAAGTACACCCAAGCAATTGATTATTTCATTCATTCATTTAACACAACTGAAAGGGAAATCTATGACTGCCTCACAGCTTCTTTGATTTGAGAGTTAAGTGTGTAAGTAGAGTAACAAAAATACTTGGACCGTGGAGTACGTATAACATAGAGATACAGAGAGCCTCAGTATCGTTGTATTTCTGCTTTTTTTTTTTAACTATTCTTTTGACCTATCTGTATATTTTTTACTCATTATAGAATCTTCTGTAGAAACATGGTTCATACATTAAAAGATTCCAATTTAAACATAACTTTATAAGATACAAATCTTTTGCAAATAAGTATTCTTCCAAAAAACTAGAAAATGTTCTCTGAAAGGGTATTACTGGATTTTTACCATTTCTGTGGCTAGACATGTTAAAGCTTACAGTTTCAGCCATAGCATACTTTATGAAAAGGTGTTTTTAAATACCTATGGTAAAGTCACAAGGGATTTGCGTCTCTTCCTCCCAAAATTGCATAGAAGAATGATGCATTTTTAAAATGGCAACCTGACAGCAATTTAAAATTCCAAAACATAACAAGTGAACACCCTTAAATAAAAAATGCTGTGGGAAATATTGGACTAATTACAGTAAAAATGAACAACAATTTGTGTTTCTATGTATGTGAATGGAATCCTAGTGAATACAGAATTTACAATATAATTGCACAGTATTTACATAATACTATATAATTTAGCTGCCACAATGGCAAAGAAGAACATTGTTGTCTTGATGGATTGACAAGGTGTTTGGAAAGTAATGCATTAGTTATCAGCAAAACACGGTACGACAATTTGACTGCTTGTTGGAAATAACCTACATAATGAATTAAATTTAACATAGCCATATGCAAACACTGGGTAATAACTGCGTGATAATGTCTACCTTTTCCGTAAATGATGTGTTCTGTGTGTTTGTAAGGTTTGCTGTATTCAAACAACTGATTTAACAGTGACATGAAACAGGCCAATTCTGCTAGCAGAATATAGATATATATATACACCCATATATATTCACACAGACACAGGCAAAGAACTGAATCAGAAGAAAATCTCCCCCAAATATCAGTAAAAACAAAGCCTAATTCTAAATATATATCTATATGTTAATTTAATGTTATCAACACTAGTAAAAAAGAGTACTATTATAGACATTCATTTAAAATGGAAAAAGGTTGCACAAATGAGAGGGTGAAAATCAGCTTTGGGCTGTATCCTATGAAATGCGTCAGGCATGCAGGTCCATGCAGGTCCATACCGGTCCTGTTGCAGTAGATGTGGATTCACAGTACCTAACCCCATGCCTTTGACTGAATTTTTCAGCAAATATGGCATTTTATTCAAGTCCAGCGTTCAAGTCCATTTTTAACCAGAAATAGACACATAATACATTGCTACAAATGTCTTCTGCTTTGCCAGTGTTTGCTGAACTTCACAACCTTTTGAGAATAAAGTTTGAAACCAGCTTAGAAAGAAACAGTAAAGAATCAAGTGAGTGTAAAATATCATAATACTTTTATAGTCTAATACTAGATTTTTCACTATTTTATGGAAAAAGGTTTAAAATTTTGTTTAATTTATTCTGTTTTAATTTATAGGAAAGGGTTTTAATGGGATTTTCTAGTGCAGAGAACTTGTTTTATGAAAAATATTTAAGCATAGCTATTATCAGTGGAATTTTCACGTGTAAAGACCAAATTAAAATAGTGATAAATATATAATGTGGGTATATGCATATCTAAAAATAAATATACATATATGTATATATNTCTTCTGTCTTTGCAAAATCTCATTATTATATTCCAGTTTTAGGTAATAAAATCTCTGGCCAGTCCTCCTTCGCCTTCCCCCATGGGATTAGCATCACATTGCAGCCTCTGAAATAGGGATCCATCCGAGAAATTATCATAATCCGTGCTGAAGTACCAACGTCTTCACCTAAGACCTAGCTAATTAAATTAAGATAACGTTGTTGGTTAGATCAGTTTTACCCAAACTCAATTCTGTCAAGAGAGCATACCTTACTCATTTGAGGACTGAGACCGATGACACCATTTCATTTTATTTCCTCATAGGAAGTCACGTATATTGAATTGCTAATACTGCCTCAGTCATTTAATACTTTTTATTGCTTTCAAGAACCTTTTGATTATTCTAATCCAAAGACAAAAATAAATGTTACAGAACTTTTCCAGTTTACAAATTGTTCGAATTTACATCATGCTGTTGAAGCAACAGGTATGTTGTATTGTATGCAGGGAATGTGTCCCAAGACAGATTAATTCTATTAAACAGTATTAGCAATTTATTTTTCTTCTGCAATGAATTATCTTTCCATTCTCTTTCACATTGCAGCAAATGATGTCATGGCAAATGATGGCATGTAAAGAATCTCTTCCATCAAAACAGCAAGAAACTTGAATGTACTTGAAATATGTGTGGGAAAAGCACCATGAGTAATGCTATGTAAAGGCACAGATGAATGAACTGGCTAATTAGTATATCATTCAAGAGCTTGCAGACTTAAGAGGATAAGCTTCCCACAGAAAATGGTTCACTTAAAATAATGTCATGATTTATTTTAGGCTATTTGATCATTCCATGGAAGGGTTCAAAAACTGGGAGTTTATGACTACTCACTGCTGGAGTGAAAAAGCAGCCGGTGACTGGATCTTGGAAATCTGTGACACTCCATCTCAGCTGAGAAATTTCAAGACTCCAGGTATGACTCTAACCTTTATTTGGGCTTAATGAATTCAGAAGAATGCTTGCATTTGCTGATACTGCCTTGACTGTTTTCCACCTTTTATTTACAGCTGTAACATCGCACCAGTTTTAGTGTGAAGGCAGAGCTGTGATGAACGTTATTGTTAATTTCAGTTATCAATGCACTTTCCATTTTTATGTTGTTATTTCCATTTAAGACACCTGGTTCTCTTACTCTGAACTTACTTCTGGTTCCCGTGGAAAATTTGTCTCCTCAGGGGTAAATCGCCCTCTTTCTTGCAGTCATATGTGTTGCCTCAAAGTATAAAAAGAAACTGGCAATTTAGAGCAACACCATTCCTGACATGAATTCTTCAAGCAGAGGCAGACCCTTGTTCTTTCTGACAGGTTACCAGGAGCCAGTGCTTTAAACAAAGCCAAATCTTTAAATCTTTACGAGGCACAGTTTTCAAGAAAGGTACAAAATTGCATATAACTACAGATTACACATTTGAAAGAAGATATAGTATCTCCATATTTAGGCTTCTGTTTTCTGGGATGGTGAAACAGATTATCAGACAGGTCTTCAACATAAGTTAGAGCATCCCAGAGTTACTCTGCTGTATTCATATTGCGTGTGACTTTCATGGCTGATATAAGTCCCATATTAACATGGCCTATATCAGCTATATAGGGCCCAGGGATTTATTTTCATGTTATTTTTCTTTGCTTTGTGTTTTTATCCTACCCATAAGAAAAACTGGCATTAATCTGTGTTTACACCACTAGAAAATCCCACTACGAATGAGAAAGAATTGCATGGCTTGCTACCATTGGTAGATTGCATCATGCTCCTGTGTGTACAGGCAGAGTACTCAGACCTAGCATTCATCCACTCACCAACTGTACTCCTAATAAGAGTTTTTGAGGCTACAGACATTCTTCTGCTTTTAATTCCACTGCACAGTTCCGTTTCATTCACGTATTTCAGTATGAGCACTTTGAAAGAAATGGAGATTGAGAGAAGGACTTTCAAAGAGGCTCATGGGTGTATATGCTTACTTCCATTTGCTGGTTATGACAGATAAGTGTATACTTGACTTTGGACTTACACAAAATTTAAACCTTAAAACCCATTTTGAAATAGTTACATTATACACAGACAAAAATACCAATGTTTATGCATGAATACTAAATATAGTCTTTCCTTTGGAGCCCCACATCAAAGTAGGTGGAAAACCTTTAATAAAAATAATAAAAAATTAAATATGACTAACAATGTAGATTAAAAGATGTTAGACAGCCGAATACTGATGTATTTGAAAGTATTTATAACTAAATCTAAATTAACACTTACTCTGATCGGACGGCATGTCAGAATGCAATACTATTACTTTGGAAGTTGATCACTGCTTTCTGATAGATAAAAATGAATTATAAGGATGCTGCTGTGAAATGTATTTAGGACTACAATGACATTAGCAATGGAATTAGTTTATAATTCAGTGAAATGAAATATATGTTCCATCTCAGGCAGCTAAGGAAACTCACCAAGCAGTAAGAGTTTTCTAACTGATTTACTGAAAATCTAAAATTTTAAGACATAGATGTTAACTTAAAGTACTTGAAGTTATAAAAATATCTTTGTGAAATTAACAATAGGGGATTTTTAAGTATGTTTATTCCTGAGTTAGTAGGTTATTGGAAGTCATTAAAACTATCCAAATGAGCCTTGCTAAGTGGAAGTACTTTTATGGTTTCTACTACATGAAAAAGCACACATAAAGAGACGCTGACTAAAGTGCAAACAGAAGTGCTTAAAAGCTTTGAGTTTCAAATAAGAAAGCTGACTAATGATAGGACATGCGCATGTAGTTGACTATTCTAACAGAATATTAATTATTTTGATTCTACTTTGTCCAAGAAAGGCCCATTAATGTTTCTGCCACCAGATAGGGAGTTGAAATATTTTTGTCTTCCTCTTGGTTGAAATTTGGTTTGTTGAATTATTCAGATTGGAATAAAGGCTAAGTGCAGTTCACCTCCTCAAGTTAAATATGCCTTGCTGGGCGGCCAGCTGGTCCAATCACTCCTGCAGCTTCAAATTCAGCAGGACTATTTCATCATGACTTAGAGCAAGCCACAGCGCAGGAGTAATTCTAACGTGTGAACATGGAGTTGCCCAGTCTCCTTCCTATTCCATGTGGTTCATAGGCCACACTCAACTGGTTTTTGCACAATTTACTTTGGACAAAAATGAACCCTCTCATTTCAAAATTATGACAAAATGGAAGCACCGATTTTATCCTGCTGATATATTTTTCCCCCTCTAAGAAATTTAACAGAGAGATCAGCCTTCTGCTGAAGTAGATGAAATTGAATGAGAATTTTAGTTCTTTATTTCTGGTCTTGATTAGCTGAGTTATGCTCTTTTTAATGCAGCAGATGGCCAGATAGCCAATCTCTGCTTTTTTGAAAAAGTTGCTCTGCCTGTCTGGCCATCAAATCGTATTCTCTTATTGCTTGTCTCATTTGTCTGCATAACCTGAATTTCTTTTTATGATGCTAAACCAACAGTCATAAGCAAAAATTTTTACAACCTGTTATATAATATGAAGCCAATAAGTCCCTATTGAAGACCAAGATAATCAGTATGATTTTCAACATTGCTGAGCAATGAAAAACATTTTATTAAAGTGTGTGGTAACTCTAGGGTGCCAGTGTCATTTAAATGTCAGCTATATACTTGAGCAGTTAACTTGAAGCATAGAATTTTGAAAATCTTGATTATCATCCTCTAGAACTCTTAAAGGAAAATCCAACATAGCTGGTTTCAATTTTCACTTCATTTTATCTGTACTAATCACTTTTCACCATGGTTTTGCAGTGGTAAAAGGTTCTTATCTAAGTGATGTTAATTGCACCAGTAAATGCAGAGTAAATTTTCCAGTAAAGGAAAAAAGGGCTATTGATTAAATGTATTTGGAAAAGCAGTTACAAACTATGAGCAGAATTGCTGAGGGACTCGGGAGGAGGTTTGGTGTTTGGAGTTGTTTTAATATTCAGTGTTTTAGAAGGGACTGAAGGGAGGTATTAAAGAACAAAGTAATTTAATTTTAATCAAATTACTGAAAAGAGACAAAAATAAATTATTTTCAACTCCATTTTGCAATTGTTGTTCCTGATGCATCCAGAAACATCTTAGGCTTGAAGGTATAAGAGTAGCTCTTCACCTTTGTGTGTACTGGAACCCAGTGGTTCATCCAGTAGACATGAAGGAGAGTCATAGTGCTATTCAGCTGTTCCCCTCTTCTGTCTTCGCTGGCACAGGCCCTGTACTAAAGCCTAGAAAAGAGCCATTTTGCAAACTGTTCATCCAGGCTATTGTCCAGGCATCTTTTACAGCCTTTCTATGTCACCATGACAGTGTAAAAGTGGCCAGCTACTTTTCCAGCTTTACACTTTAAAGACTGTTCCTGCACACTCCTGTTTTACATACATAGTTTTATAAATCTTACTGATGTAAGGGACTGATTTCTTTTGCTCCATGAGCAAGACCCAGCTCTGTAAGAAAAGGGGCAGTAAAGCCAGGGGATGTGGACAATGTAGACCTGCCCAACCAAGAGTTGTGGAGGAAGCTGATGCACTGAAGGGATCCTGCTCACTCTTTGAGAGTGAGCTCACTCTTTGCCTTCTTTTAACTGCAATGGGAAACAGTGTTTGAGAATGGTCAGGTTTTTTACATGTATTTATATTTCATAAGTTGTGTTCTGGTTGTGAATTTGGATCCTGGTATGCTGTCCAGTGATACGTCCCCCAGCTTTCTAAGGCAGTGGTTGCCTTATGATAGAAGCTGTCCAGAAACACTTGTGTTCGGAAAGATTTAAAAGTGCCTGCCATATATTAGTGGTGGATAAAATCATCTGTTTGAGCATGTTGGGGTTAGTCTCTGTGCTGAACAAAAAGTGAAATAAAAAAAAAGATGCTTAAACACAATTTATGGTGCCTCTCTGGTTTATCACTGTAGCCTGCAGTTTATCACACTGATATCACCATCATGCCTGTTTCTTGTTTGTCTTGTGTGCGTGTGTTTGTTTAGCTATTGAAAGGTCTTATAATTAAGAGCTGCAGTTTTCCTGTAATCAAATTGAGAACAAAGAGCCAACATGTCATCATAGCTCTGCATTGGCAAGGTAACACTACATCTGTTACCCGTAAAGAAATGCGGGGTCCAGTTCATAAAACTTTTAATTCTGTAGAGTTTATGGAGGTGGACATGTGCTTGCTGTGAAACATCATCATATACCCTTTCTCCTATACATACAATATGGCACCTCTGTTACATACTAAATACAAGCAGGGTAAAGGATTATTCTAGCCAAACTAAATGACAGAATCAGCCAAAAAAGGGGAAAGAGAGATTTTGGCTTAAGCATGCATACTTTGTTTATTCATTATAAAAGTTTGTGTATGTATATATACTTAGTTATTGAAATATTTTCATTGTGCAAATTAAACCTGCCTTAAGGCAGGCTTCATTTATTTGCTGGCAAGTCACATGAATTTTTCCCCACTTTATTTACTGAGCCATTCTTAAAAGGCAACTAATCTCCCTAGAGACCCTGCATATTCCCCTTGCTACCCTTTGCATTAAATACACATTCAAAGCACCAATCTTCTCTCCAGTAATGTTGGTACAAGCCCTTCCATGTGTGTAAAGTCCAGACACACTGTGTCTGAGGAGTATCTTTACCTGTGGTTATTTTTAGTGGATACTTGCAAATATTTTTGTCTAGTATTCAGTATTTTTAACAGTGTTCTGGAAGACGTACAAAATCAGGCCTTGGAAAGTTTAGTGATCTATAGAGCAAAATATTGTTAAGAATGAAAATATATGAATAACTTAGCAAAACACAATTTTTTGATTGCATCCAATATATTGTGGTCTGTAAGCTGTTGAAGTGAATTTAAACACAAAAAGGAAAGACACTGTACGTAGAGAAGCTGTAGCTTTGAAAAGGCTATAGAGGTGACTACCTATTTGGTTAAAAATGAGCTCCCTTTCCTGTCCTAAAAAGAAAGATGATGTTAAGGACCCAGCTGCATCACTCTAAATAATGTTGTAAGGTAATTTGATCCATATATGCCTATACAGGAAGAAAATGTGTGATTTGGGTCTTTTTTATCTAGTAGGGACCAAAGAGCTACATGGCTGTGAGCTAGAGGTAGAAAAAGACAAATTGAAAATAAGGTGCAGGCAGTTTTACAGATAGATACAGGTAGTTTTACAGATAATTAGCCTCTAGTTTCACAGTAGGTGTAGTAGACTCTTCATCAGTTATTTTTTTTAAATTGGTATTGAATGTCTCTTTAAAAGAAGTAATACTTTGCTTTAGGTGCAAGAATTTGAAAGCCGCTGTGTGAAGCAACTGTCATGTGAAGTAGTGTCTTGCGTATAGTTTCTTCTCAAAAACTGAGCATAGAGCAGAGAAGGTTTCATATGAAATAGTGAGATTTCTGTCCCAGAAAGATAGAATTGGGTTGGCAAGAGATAGAGAGATAACAGAAATTCCCATCTTTAACCTCAGTATAAACTGCTTAAAAGAATTGGGCTGTCATCTGTCAGGTTGTGGTTTTGCTTATTGTTGCTTACTGCTTGGAGGATGAATGTAAAAGCAGAGAGATCATGTATTGGCTTGGTTATGTCAATGGAGGATACTAAATGACATTGAGGAAAATACGGAAAATCACTTGTAAAAATCAAAGTAATTTGCTTGCACAGGTTGAGAATGTCCAAGTGATCAATATGAAAGCTCAAATTATGGAGTATCATGAAAATGAGCAAAGAGGAAGATTGCTTGAGTTTAATTTTACATTAAGTATATTAAGTGATTTTCTTGAGAAGAGACACACGTGGATTACATTCCTTTATAAATAACAGTTCCGAGGGAAGAGTATTTTAACCACAAAACAGCCTCCAAATCAGGATCTTTTCTAAAAGAAATAGTCCTTGCTCCTCTGTTTCCTTTCTCTTCTGATGAGAATTTGACATTTACAACAAGCTACTCCAGCATAGATAAATATAATCAAGACAATAGGATAAGACCAAACTTACATACCATCTTTCAAGCAGGGATGTGTTTTTCATGCATCATTAATTTAGGCATTATTGCAGGCCTGAGTCCTTTTGCTTTGTCACAGAATTAATACACCAGCTTGTATAGGCAGAAAGGTAATTCACACTTTGTGTCCTGGCAGCCTGAACTATTGGCTTGATAGACATTTATCTTTTTTTTTACTCTTCCACAAAAAGACTTGCCAAAAAGTCAGATAATGCTTCAGGCAGGCAAACAATTTTTTTTCTTTCTTCACTCAAGTACTGAGAAGGTAGAATATTAGTGATGAGCACACAACATGCAGTGATATATCTGCCAAATAACTGGGATAAATAATAAAAAAATATGCTGGTTTGGGAGGGGACACTGATATTTATGCTGTGGAGATTTTAAAAAAATAGATAATTGTCCTGATAGCCAATGAAAAATAGTCTTGAATAACAGATAAAATGTAACGCCTTTCTTAAGTAAGAATTCTGAATACAGTTAGTTAGCTAAAATATATCAAATAATAATTACTGCATAATTAATGTTCTGAGGGAAAGTGAAATCCGGAACAAAAACTCCTTCTTGAGTACCATACGCATTTTCCAAATAACTTTATGGCCAGAGGTTTGGTTGTTTATTGTTTATAATAAGTTCAACCCATGGCACAAACTTTTACTAGACCAACAAGACACTGGAGCACAATGAAAATACTGTGAAAAAATGTGATTAAAGAAAGCATGTTTTCTCATTTTATAGTGAAGCAGTAATTGCACTATCTATATTAAACTGAAGATACTTATTTGAAAAGCATCTTCCATACCTAGTCACAACGTCACGTTTACAAGTGACAATGTTTTTGTAAGGCACAGACTTTAGAAATAGGTTCTAAAACTAGATTTTAAATACTTAACTTCCAGGCAAATTAAAAGAGTGGTCCTTGGTACTGTATGGAACATCCATCCAGCCTTACTCACCAAGAAACGATTTTCCCAAAGTAGAAAGAGTGCGCTCTAGTCCGGTTGAAGATCCTACAGAAGACTATGGAACAGATGACTATTCAGGTGCGTACATTCATTTACTCTGATTGTGCATTTACTGAACACATAATAGGTTGAAGGAGTGACCTGAGACTCTGCATATGTAAAATGTTCAGTGAAGTGGATTCTTAATATAGGGTCAGAACTATCAGGGATTGGAAGGGACCTTGAAAGATCATCTAGTCCAATCCCCCTGCTAGAGCAGGAACACCCAGATCAGGATTCATTTCTTCCCTGTGAGTTTATAAACATACAGTTATATAATTTTAAGCTACGCTTAACATACTATGAATAATGCACTGCTTTTAATATAAGAATACCTATCCATACACACACAAACACACACATATATATACACATATGAAAAACATTACTTTCAATACCTGTGTAGTCTCTCACTGATCCCTATAGAAGCTTTTCAACTTAATCAATAGACTTTAATAGAGTTAGATTTTTGGCACTGCAAAATAAGTCAAGTTATAGAACCACAGAATGATACGGGGTTGGAAGGGAACTCTGGAGATCATCTGGCCCAAGCCCCCTGCCAAAGCAGGTCCTCCTGGAGCAAGTTGCACAGGAACATGTCCAAGCAGGTTTTGAAT
>VXBJ01004308.1:83386-94860 GCA_013400055.1 Nycticryphes semicollaris
TCAAAAATTATTGTGAAACTTTTATAAATTAATGGATACAAACCTACAGAGGTAATGTGCCACCTTTAGCAGAGAGCAGATAAACTATTACGACCTGGTGCGGTATGACAGGGAGCCAGTCAAGCTCCTTTGGTGCCCATTACAAATTTCCTGATAAACATTCAAATTTAAAATAATTAAATTTGTGCTAGTTTAACTACTAGTCTGTTACTGCCTCATTTCTCAGTATAACATGTTTAACTAGAACATAATGCTTTCAAAGTTTAAGTTAATATTATATATATATTATATATAAATATATATTCATAATTGAGATTTAATTATGTAATGGATTGTAAAGAATTTGTTTGGATACTTACAAATGTCTCTAACACTATTATAGAGAAGAAATTAATATCTTTGTTTTCTTTTAAAAAACTGACACATTGTTATATCCAAATTCATTTTTACTGAAAAAATACTGTACATGTGTAAAATGTTCAGTTGTTATTTGTAAAATAGGGTAGTTCTGTTGTAATTGATATTGGCCAAAATCAATGTTATTCCATATTTTATTTTTTCTATTAAATTAACCTAAATTCCTGTTCTTTTTGGTCTGGAAAAACATGTTGATAATCTGTATGTAAAAATCTTTGTTGAAGGGCACAGGTAGCTTTACGGTATAGAGCACTTAGATAGCACACATAAGTCATTGAAAGAAATTGGGAGGGTAGGGGTGCTTAATTTTATTGCAGATTTTTTGTGGTTTAAGTGATGGAATTTATGATTGGAGAAATGTCTGGTTTCCATGGCAGACACCCTTTGTGTAGTAGCGGTACAGCCGTGTCTGAACCCTATTAGGTAACAGTGTTGGCTCCCTCGGAGTCTGTGATGAGCCTAATCTCTTGCTTGTTTAGGATTAAAAAGTGAAATGCATAACTGCCTATAGGCTCAGGCAGTCTAGGAGGAAGCTTTCATCTCTGCAGTCATACGTGGCCATTTGCACAATGAGGTATTGATGTCTGTTCACGTGCCAATACTCACATCCACTACACCTCACATCACACTCCGAGGCTGCCACCTGAGAACAGCAGGCTGTCTGTCCTTGACAGTAGATCAAAGGGCTTAATGCAGACCCATCTGTGACCCCTGCAGGGTGAGATCCTCCATCAGCATTAGCTGATGCTCTCATTCATTTCCCACTTAGTCCTACAAACCGCAGGGACACCAAAGTGGCAACTTAGCCAAGAAGTCATATATTCAGATGACATTTTAAGCACGTTCACTAAGACCAGGTAAAGAATTTCTTGGGAAAAAAAAAGCCCACATTATAGCCTCAAACGTCTAATTGTCACCAGCTTGATCTCAAAACAAGGAGTTAGGTCATCATTCTCACAGTTTTCCCTGTCAGTCCTGGAACCAAGTACATGTGGGATGGGGCATTCTTAGCTGTGGTTTGGTAAGACCATAACAGGAAAAAAATGTGGCTTACCCCGTACACCAATTCTGTATGAATTGCTGCTTCTTTCAGCTCTCACCTCACCTTCATCTTCCAATTGGCATGAGAAATTCAATCAAGCATAGTGTCTTCTATTGTCAAGATTTTGTCTGCTTTGGGTAGGAAATGTACAATGACTGATAATAAACTTGATATAGCTCTGGCCAAAGAAGTCTGCTCTTGAAAGTGTTTCTGTAAATGTTGAGCTGTGAAGTCACACAGACGAGTAAACATAGAAATGAGTTTTAGGCTGAAAACCAGTATTTTCTGGTGTCAGCTCCAATTTGATCATTTTTATTTCTGTTGCCTCATAGCAGTGGCCAGATGCAAGCAAAATTTGTAAGCAGCACTATAGTTAGTCCTTGTACTTGAGGATCACTGCAGCAACAGCACTGCAATTGAAGGAAGCCAGTTTGTTCGCAGCTGCAGAGTTGTCTTATGATTGATCCTCCCTCTCTGATTAAATGGTGAGTCGTTTGGAGTGTTCAGTATGTGACACTCTGTGGTCAGAACAGATACCAATCATTTTAGGGAGATCAGAAACTGCTAAACATGAACAAAATTATACTTTTCTTCGTGTCTGAAAGGACTGTAGATGGCATCAGTCCAAAACTTTTCATTGATTTCTGCCTTATTTATGTCACAAGTCAAAATGCAGGGATAAAATGCAGATGTTCTTTTAGTTAAGACATCACTTCCATGGTGAAGTATTTGCCAGTCCATGTCTGTTTAGGAGAATATTTACATAATGCTTGATTTAAATGCAAACTGGACAACCAACTAGACCTTCTTACTAGAAGTCTCAAAAACAATTACACCTTTAGTCCAANCCAAACCAAATCCCCCGTTTCATACATGTTTTCACACTATTTTTAAACAGAAAGAAAGTTTACCATGCCCCAGACCTGCGGAACATCCTGCATAAGCCTGTTGTGTGAGGGCATCGTTTTATTATAGAAGTGCAATTTTTCAGCCTTTTGCAATAAGGTTACAGCCTTCCTCCCTTTCTAGCCACAGCTCTCCACCTCAGCCACACACCAGTGCTGTGGGATCAGCAAATCGGGTACCTGATGGGATAAGGCGGTGGAAAACTTATGCTTCTGACCAGTAGCTCCTGTGGCTCTTGGCTTAGACCCTGCCTACCCACACATCCATCTCCACTGGCGCACCCTGCGTCTTTCTGGGGAGACTGCAAACCACCCCTCTCTGTGGACAACACTGTTTTCTAATAACAAATTCCCTATGAGACCTTACAGACAACCTCAATCTGTATTAGGACTGCAACTTTTCGATGTCCTCTGAGATTCTGGGCTAGCCCTGCTACTGAATATATTGTGTAATAGCAGGGATGCTGCTTTTTCCATGTTGTCAGGTAATTATAGAAGTTACAGCAATATGAGCCTTGAAGATGAGTAAACATATATACAGAGATAGTAGAGAAGACTACAGGAATTTCAGTCATACAAATAGGAACTGTGATGACCAAGTTAATTCTCTTAATAGCCTTGTCACGACCACAGTGAACATTATCTCTATGAGTGGCCACTTTAGGAAACTGTCTGCTGCTTCTTGATGAAATTATTTAATTAACTAAATAACTGTAAGAAGGCCTGTTATAAATTCAGGATTCCTGTAAAGGCATTTAAATGACTGCTTGTATGAGTCAAAGTTTTCAATTTACAGTGCAACTCGCGGAACAATAACTTGTCTGTGATCCATTACCATGCCTTATATTTATATTGGATATGCCATTGTCATGTCATTGGTACAGAATGAATTGAGAAAAGTTTTGCCATTAGATGTTTGTGCAAAATATTTTAAGTAAGCATTAAAAAAGGTTTTACAGCAAACAAAGAAAAATACTAGTCAAGTTTTCATCAAAAAGGAATTAACACCAACAACAACTTGCATGAGCTTGTTCAGACTATGCAGTTTCTATATACATATATACATACATATATATGTATAAAAAAAAGAATGAAAATGTATTTTTTATGAACATTTTGTTTAGCCGGGGAAAAACAGCTTTCTGTTTGGCATAATTTTTATTTACTTGTCGAACTTAAACTATCCTGGGAAAATTCAATTTTTGATGAAATTGATTATCTGATTATTTACTGCCACCTGTCATGAGAGTGTATTTGGGCTTAAATCCTCCTCATTAGTAAGAACTAAGGAATTGTGGGTAGAAACACGGTGCCCTTGACAACAAACTAAAGCTCTGTACTTTAGGATTGCATCCAACCAGTGGAAGTGCATCCAACACCTGCACTTCCACTATTGGTCCTATACTGGTAAGCAAAGGGGCTTCAGATCTGTTGAAGTCCTGGGACATTTCTGTGAAGTCTCCCAGCACAGTAACATTTCATCTTACTGGGTAACTGTTATGAAATCCTCAGGATGAAACCAGAAAGATTGCAGTAATGTTCACCTGTTGTGCAAAGGTAGTAGGCACCACCACAGAATTGTATTTTAATAGCCACACAGTGATTGAAACGGTCCTGGAAGGACTTTCCTTCTGAATTAGAAAGCAACGTTTATTGCATTAAAAAGGAGCCAATTTTCACTTCTAAATGGGAAATTAAGTCAATGGAAAGCATATTATTGTGAGAAGGTTCTGAGCATTTAAAAAACCCAATTCCAGTAAGCAACAAATGCAGCCTTTCAGTGCCACACCAAAGGCTGTTTTTTGTTATATCCCTTTTTTTATGAGCAGTTCATGCGTTTGCTGTCAAAGATGGCAAGGCACAGCTTAGAAGAATGCCCTTGCACAATCATTTATTTATCAGTGTTTCTCAGCGTTTGGGGGGTGGATTTGTTGAAAGTCTTCTGGGAAAACAACATCCCTTTTCAAAGCAAAAAATACTGTCCCATCACAAAACACAGTAGACATCTTTGCTTTATGGTGTTACGCAATGAGCTGATTAAGTACCCGTTTTTCCAATCAGCCTGGGGGGAGAAGCTAGAACATTGACAGGCAGTGAATATTTATTTACCCAAGGAGAATGAATGGCTCCGTCTTGCAAACTCAATAATAGGCATTGAATGTTCACTGAAGCGTGACTAGTGTGATTTAGTTACAATTCAGATAATACTGCATATCTTTTCCAATTGCCCTTGACCTACCCACTGCCCCTCCTGATGCCTGCAGATGCTCTTTGACATGTGGGTTGAAAGGAAAGCCTAGCTCCTGGTTCCTAGTCCTCATGGATTGCATGCTGTCAGCATGGTGCTTGTGACCGTGCTAATGGGCCATTCTGTGCAATGGTACTGGGTCAAAAGACAGAAATAACTCAAATACTCTTGCCCAAATAAAGTACCCCCTTTTCTCACTCCAAGAGCAAGGCCATACTGAACTGAAGTGTAAATGCTGCTCTTGCTGGCTCTGCCTCTAGCACAGCCCCGCTGAATGCCTTCAATCCAAAGAATGAAAGGAGGGTTCAAAGAGCTCCTATAGCCATGCAGTGCCACAAAACCTCTCTCCAGCTTTATCTGAATTAGATGGGCTGTATCATACACATGTTTCTGCACCCTCGCCATGGAACATATGATTGTTAAAAGGAAGGTCCTGGACTGTGCTTTCCAGGGTAATCATCAGAAGCACTTACTTCGGCTATTCCTGATGTGCCCTTAGTGGAGACAAGGAACCAGGGGAGATTTTAAGCAAGGGGATATCACAAATGTAAAGGTATTGAGCTGGCTGAAGGGTTAAAACTAGAAATAAAATTTACTGCTTTATACTTCTCATTAAAAGATTTTATTTGGTCTGTTCCTTACTTTCAAGGAGATAAACTTGTATCTTTTTGGCAGATTCTTTTCTTTAATATTTATTCCTCTCCACAAATTAAACAGAAATTGCATTAGATTAGCAGTGTGAATCTATGTCGTTGTATCTTGTCAGGGCAATACTTTGCCTGCTGAAATGTGCTCAATTATCAGCAGATCTGTGTTCATATCCTGATGAGGTTGGAGGTCTCTGGTACAAACGCCATGCAGGGGTCCCCCTTTTTAAGACAGATGACACCATTTGAACACTACCTTGATACATCAAGTTCTTCCCATTTCAGGATTATGTCTACTCAAGTCAGACTGCAGAAGTCCTGTGGACAGGAAAGGCTCTGCACATACATGTTACATACTCCTTGCTGTATAACATCAGAGGGAGATGCCATGCTACCATGGTTGCTTCTTGAGTATGACACGTTTTCTTCCGGCACTGAAAGATCCTATCTTTAATGTACTCCAGGTGCAAACAACACCAACTTTACTCAATGCATATAGTCAACTCCCACCTTTCATTTGCATACTTCACAGGAAATTACCCAGATTTCCAAAGCAGTACTATCAGCGTAGTGAGATTATTTTCAGTGAGATTCACGTATCTCCATTTGCAGTCTCTGCTGTCCTTTAGGAAATTCCCAGCTACTGAGCTTCACAAAACACAAGACGTTTGACAAGATCAGACTGGGAAAATTCCGGTTGTGAAGCTTCAGAAATGGAGAGGCTAAGCACATCTTCTTTTCCACTGGCAGTATCAGATTTTGAGCATGACATAGTATTTCCCCCTTCTTCAAGAAGTGAGAAGGGTACAGAACAAAGCATTAGCAATACAAGTCAGGTTTGCTCCCTTCCTCTGCTCGCTTTCTCCCGGGGCTGTCAAATTTCAGGCTTCAGGTGAGGAGCAGAAAACCTTGCCAGGCTCTGAGCTTTGTGCTTACACAGGCAAGGGAGGAAAACCCGATCCCAACTAGCTTTTAATCCTAGATTTCCACATTAATAGTAGGGTTTTAAAACTGATTTTCAAAATGTTAAATGAATTCATACAAATGGAGGTTCAAGGATGACTATTTAAATGCCAAAAAATGTCTTTCTGGAGTCTATTTATGCCTGCTCAATAGCCCTATG
Source organism: Nycticryphes semicollaris (assembly GCA_013400055.1). NCBI lineage: Eukaryota > Metazoa > Chordata > Aves > Charadriiformes > Rostratulidae > Nycticryphes > Nycticryphes semicollaris. Next base: position 89,769 of record VXBJ01004308.1, read on the forward strand.
GGCTCCAGCTCTTCAATGGGTTTCTAACAACCGTTTAATAAATACTACATAGAAAAGAGGGAATAAATACACAGAATAAAGGGGGGGGAGGGGCGTGGGGTGCAGGGAGGGAAATCCCTATGCGTCAGCAAAAATGGCAGCTTTGGCTAAAGTAAATATTTATATTCATCAGGGAAATGAATAGAGGGCTGTATAAGATAGTGCAGTTGATTGCAGTTTTTTCTCTCCTGCCTGTGATGATCAAAGCTAACCTGAGGCTCTGTGTGATCTCAGCTAATCTTGCAACAAAAGGGTCTTTCATCCTATTAACATTATATCACAATCAGCTTCACACACCACTGTTCAGGAAAGAGGTGTTCAGCCCTTTTCAAGGTTCTGTTTTGTCCCTTGACACAAAGGTGTGCTTCAGTGACTTAGGAACAACCATGATGCACTGAGCCAGCAATGTCCGCTTGTGGCCAAGAAGGCAAATGGCANCCGGTAGTGCTCAGTGCCAGAACAAGAAGTAACAGGCACAAACTTGAACATAAGAAGTTCCATCTAAACGTGAGGAGGAATTTCTTCACTTTGAGGGTGGCAGAGCACTGGAACAGGCTGCCCAGAAAGGTGGTGGAGTCTCTGTCCCTGGAGACATTCAAAACCTGCCTGGACATGTTCCTGTGCAACCTGCTCTAGGTGGACCCGCTCTAGGTGGCAGGGTTTGGACCAGATGATCTCCAGAGTTCCCTTCCAACCCCATGTCATTCTGTGATTCTGTTATTCAGCCTTCTGGTCCATCGCTACCTAGGGCTCTTTTGAAAATTAGACTTCCTGTCCTGAATCTCAGATCATAGTATCCCAAGGTTTTGCCCTTGGAGGGTATCTTCTTTGTCCCTTCTGCACGTTCAAACAGGCAGACAAAAATTTGATCATTGTGTAAAATGACTGACTGGAGAAGAACGATTACCAGGAGACTCAAAGCTGAAGCTAAGCAAATAATAAAAAACGGTGTTCAAATTTTGTATGACTGCCCAAAATTTGAGGGCAAAGGATACGCTATCGTTTCCTAACATTGTCCTAATATTTTCAAGACAAGATTTCTTCCAGGGTTATCAATCATTAAGGCTTTGAGATAAACAGAGGTCTAACTTTAAAAGGAATCCTCAGGGAGAATTTAAATGGCTTGCTATATGCAGGTTAGTATATGTTACTAAGTTAAGACTTAAGCTTCATGGACAAATATTTCTTCAGCAAAACTCGGAGAGCTGATCCCACGAGCCAGTCAGAACAAAAAGTATTAAGGTCGAACATGGAAACAGCAGAGAGATCCCTGAGACTGAATCCTCTCAGTTCTCACTGCTGATTGATGAAAACAATTCTGATCAATGCTTCTTTATCTGCTCTGCGAAAGTTAGTAACCCATAAGATTACATACCAAAACACAAGTACACAATCCATATCCAGGTTCCCATGAAGGTAAACAAGTAAAAAGGAGGAAATAAGGTAATTTTTTTCATTGATTATGAAGAAAATCTTATATAGCAATGCTATAAAAGATAATCAATGAATATTTTTAAATTAGATATGGTCATGTTTGGTTAAGAGAAGTGGGGCAGTAACAGGTGTCTTGCAGTGACTAAGTCTCGTGGGGGACAGTACAAGCGAGATTCATTTATGACTGCTAGAAATAAAACTGTGAATGTCCAGGCATAACTTACAAGGATATTCACACCCTCATCTAAGTGGTCTCCTGAAACACCATGTGCTGTCAATGAATGGCACAGTTTTTTGAAACCAAGAGAGAAACAGTGGCAAGGTAAGGGGCTGTACATTTAATACCTGGCAAATATGATAGTGCTCTAGTCTGGGACCCAGGAGAGGCAGATTCTACTTTGCTATTGCACTCTGACTTGATGATCTTACTGCAACTCTGTTTTTCTGCCTCCTTAATGGGAAATAATAGACATTACCTCATTTTAAAATGCATCATATCAACTGAAAAGAACTCAATGTAACTGTATGGCATTTGTATGCAGTTAAAGGCACAGCCTGCACCTCGACGTGGCTCAGATATAGAATTAAACTTTTCTAACTAGGGACGCAAAAAATTATACTTGCAAAATCTTCCCATTTTGAGGTGTTATGTCTGTTAACATAGCCGTATTAGTATAATACCTCAGTTTCTTTTTTTTAAATAAGGTGACAAATGTTTTTAAACTAGGTGAAAGGTAACAGAATTGAGAAATAAATGAAGGTTAAATGTAGGATGATCCAAAGTAATTGACAAGCACTGCCTGATTGAAGGCATAGCTGAGATGAGGCGTTGCTGACAGTACACCCCCATTACATATGGTGGACAGATAAAGAATTTTAATACAAAAGAAAGAACAGGAAAGATGGTTGATGCTTCAGTAAATAGTATTTATCTAGCGAGATTTGTAAAGAAATATATCACCTTCAAAGAACTCTGCCAAACAGTTAAACTGCCCTGTGGAATAGTTTAAAATTCTTCCTTAAAGTTGCATTTCAGAGTTAACTCTTTGAATATCCACTAAAAACTGTTTTGTTAACATTTAGCAGTAGATCCACAGTTCTAGAAGTAACTTGGAATTCTGAAGGCTTAATATGCATTTTCTGGTGCACATTCTTATAACAGTATGCTTTAAAATGCCTCAACTCGAAGGATAAAGTAAGCAGAGAACTGGTCTTCCTGGCATTATTCCAGCACAGCTGAAATGAATTACAGCACTTCCAATGAAAGGCGTAACAGGGAAATAACAAAAACCTTTTAAAACTAAGCACTTCTACCATGTGGGAAGGATTTGAGTGGGCATAGCTGAGGTGTATGAATTAGTAGCTCAGGTCCAATGGGTAACTATTCAGTCATTGCAGGCAGATAAAGTGAAGGACTGGAGAAACAAAGTTTTTAACGTATCACAAATCAACATCAGAGAAAGTTATTTAATAAGGTTGCCCTAAGAGATTTTCCAGTGATGTAAAGCATTTGAAATAATGAGATTCTATGTTATATATGAATATACATATATAGATAAATATGTGTCAGAAAGACTCATGGCAGAGGCCTACATTAAGCAAATCTGTCAATGGCCTGATGATCTACTGGGCACCAGGCTACAGCCTTTTTTTTTTTTTTTTTTTTTTTCAGAAAGTGTCTAGAATATAAGTATTTTGTATTGTGATAGTTATTCATCAAGACAAGGTTTTATCTTGGTCATATCTGGACAAATTCAGAATCCTGCTGAATTTTATGTCAAACAGCTACACCATTATAATGTTTTTATCATTAGTCCTTTATAAAGTATTCTATCATACAAAAATACAATGCTGGAGTTCAGAAAAGCTACCCCACTTCCAAGGAATTGTGTCAGTTTACACAATTCAAGGTTTGGTCCATGTGTGGGATTACATAAAGGTATGTAAGTGAATATATACAAAATCCTCTTTGGATAATGAGAGCTATAAAAATGTGTGAATGTGCCCCCAGTTCTGAACTTCTTCCCACTTAGCACTGATCTCAGACCAGCCTTTGAGGAGCACTATCTTTGTGTTTTATGTTGCTCTGTCACTGGCTTTTGGCTTGTCTTTTACCTTTTTCCTTTTTTCAGGAGACACACAAACTTTTACAAAATGAAATCGTATCTTAGCTTACATTTTAGGTACCTCATCTTTGGCCCACAGTTGGCTGGACATTCCAGCTGGTGTGTCTTTTAAACTATTTTGTTCCCATCGCCTTAGGCGTCATAAACACTATCCTAGTTTATATCTCATACCAGGGATTTCAGCTATTACAGAATTTGTAAATACATATTAATATGGAGTAGAAAACAGAAAGGTCAGAGGACATAATTTACAGTATTTTGGGAAATGTTTCTTTCCTACATGATTTTATACTTACTGCAATAGTTGCTCATACAGTGTCTTAGCTCTTCAGAGTAAGGAACTCAATGGAACTGACAGCCAAAACCAAGTCATTTGACTCCTAGAGTTCAATGTGTTTGCCAAATCTAGATTTCCCAGCAGCAATGCAAGTGGAAAGAGTTTCTCCATATTGAAGTATCCATAGAAACTGCGGGGGTTTTGTATCATATAGGACTCTCTGCCCAACCTCTTCCATTACTTAAGAATGAAAGAACAGCCAATTCTCTCAAATACATAGACTCAGTTAGAATAAATTTTCCCATAACAAACTGACTTAAAAGACCCAATCTTGAGCTTATGAAACTGTTTTCTAAACCAATTTACTGTCCCAACATGATGCTGCACAAAGAAAAAGTGTTTATGTTACTTAATATCTCTGCTCTGAGAGTTACAAAACATACAGCTTGCCAATTTGTACCAATATTTTAATATTCAGTAAATAAAGAGGCAAACTTTACATTTAGGTTCCATAGTAATACCAGTGCATTCATGATCTGGAAAGCAACAATTCATATAATAGAAAATATTTTTTTTCAAGTCCAAATGGGTGCTTGGGCACCAAAATTTAATACCACCTAGATGACAGCCTAGGTCTTTTAGGTGTGGTGTCTTCCAGCAGTGGCTTGGGAGGAGGACAAAAGACACTATAGCTAGAGGTCTGGAGAGCAACAACATGTCTCTGCCTAATGGAAGAATACTTAAAATCTTTTCCTTATGTAACATTCCCCACACCCAAGAAAGCACGTTCTTTATGCTGCAGCTTGCAATCAGGGGCATGTTGCAGCTGCACCAAAGGCATTAGGTAATGGCTACTCCTGGGTAGCACTGGTTTTGATGTAACTCTACATGGTGAATCTTAGAGAGTCCCACTACTTCAGCTGATGCAAAAGAAATAGTATTAACCTGAACAACAATTGCACTCTTTCAGATTCACATGGGAAATATCAATCAATCAATAAATAAATAANCAGGGGAATACCTTGATGATTCCCAAGAATGTCAGTTGTGTGAAGCATCCTGTCAGAAGTGCATTGGACCTGAGTCAGACAAGTGCATCAGCTGCCCACTCACAAGGTAATTGTCTCCTAGCACCATGAAGCACAAAGACTTCACATAATCATTTGGTAGACAAACAAAACCAGGGAAGTGGGACAAAAAAGTGTTATGTGAACAA
>VXBJ01004308.1:94893-116369 GCA_013400055.1 Nycticryphes semicollaris
TACACAGACAGATGATATTTTGCCAGATGATTCCTGCAGATATAGAAAAAAATATTTATGTTTGTGAATTAATCTTTCTTTTGTTGTTATTCTTTCAAAATGATAATTGCTAGAATCATAACAGTGACAAACTTAATAACAAGAGTCTAGGGCATCTCTAGGTGCAGACAACTATGGAGATTGGCACAAGGCATGAATATGGACATTATCCCCTAACTGAGGCACTTTAAGTTAGGCTGTTTTTTCTAATTTGCCATGAGGAGTGAACAGAGCCAGAGAGAAGCTTTTCCACAGGACATTGAAGATCAGAGAGTTATTTTTGGGTCATTTCACACCTAGTCCAGGGATCTATGGGCTTTAAACTCTTGTGTTGCCAGGAGCTTTTATTCTCATCCCAATACCTCTGGTTCTGTTGCACTGGATTGTATTTTAGATAGCTGGTATTTACACAGGTATGAAATCAGAGTCATATCCTGTAAGGTACAGAGGAAAAGAATCCCCAAGAAATCCTGCAAATACCTATGTTTTGACTATGCCAGTAAAAGACACACCAGGACCAATGGTCAAAGAAACTTTGTAACTGAGGAAACAGGATTGAATTAAGTTGTGTTAAGTCAGAAATGGCATTAACACAGGAAGTCTGGGCAGAATTTTGGACTGCAGACTGGATTTATCTGATTCACAATTGCATTAAAATTAGACTGTCTGTGTTTCATGCAATGTATTTTGCGAGCTTTACACAGAGATCATTGCAAAGCAAAGAAGTTACAGAACCATGCTGTTAAGCAAAACCACCCAGGTGTTTGCTGTAATGAGGTCTCTGCTGTCTCCACCATAACAAATCCTCTAACAGTTTTCAATTTTGGTACCCAATGTCTCCAAAAGCTTTCTGTGCTGCTTCTACACATTATGAAAGCTTTTAGAAAAAGTCACATTAGGACATCCAGTAGTAAAAGAAATAATAATAAAGAAAAATCTCACCCATAGGCTAAAGAATAAATCTTTCCAATGGACATTGTTCATTAAGTAGTTGAAATAGACCTGTTTAATTGAAACAGAATCCTAAATCCTGTTGCTCCTGACAGCTTCAGAGGATGTCTGCTGAAGACAACAATGAGTGGCCATTAGACAATACAGACGAAAATTCAGCAGTGGTGCTTTCCTACAGGGGAACACCTTGCCTCTTTGATGAGGATGAAAAGACTTGGGAGGGAGTAACAGAAAATAATATGAAAATTAAAACAGTGAACAATCCATTTTCAGCAGTAGATGTCACTTTATTTCTTAATAAAATCTCTGTAAGATCATCTTCTTGTTTAACAAATCAAAATGCTGTTACTGGTTTTAAAAAAAATTATGGCATTGTAGTTTTTTGTTCAGCCAAGCTGATTTTCATAAATTCTTTGTCCACCTCTTTACTGTTTGAGCTACAAAGGTTAGTGACAAGATCTGACCTGCTGGTGGCTTCCATTAGGGGCAATATAAGCAAGAAAAATGTACTTTACCACTATGTGAGCTATTTGTAAGGATGGTTACCATTACAGCCAGTGCACTTAGTAGAACACAGTAATACTTGCATGTCATAGAATCATAGAATCATAGAATTGTCTTGGTCAGAAGAGACCTTTAAGATCATCTAGTCCAACCATCAACCTAACTCAGAAAAAAAACCCCAAACATCAGTAAACCATGTCACCATGGCAACCTGTCTTTTAAGTACCTCCAGGGATGATGCCTCAACCACTTCCTTAGGCAGCCCATTCCAATGCTTAATAACCCCTTTAATGTAAAAAATTTTCCTAGTACCCAATCTGAACCTCCCCTGGCACAACTTGAGGCCATTTCCTCTTGTCCTGTCACCTGTGACTCGGAAGAAGACACCAACCCCCACCTCTCTACCACCTGCTTTCAGGTAGTTGTAGAGAGTGATAAAATCTCTCCTCAGCCTCCTATTCTCAGGCTGAACAATCCCATCTCCCTCAATCTCTCCTCATAAGATTTTATTCTCCAGACCCCTCACCAGCTTCGTTGTCCTGTGTCACGCAAGCATAGTCCAGCTACCTCCAATACTCCTGTCACATTGTCCCATTTGCAAAGAGACAACCAGAGGGGGCTGCAGGCCCCATGAAGAGTTGAACAATGGTCTTAAGCGTGAAGGTATAGCTATGAGCTGCAGTCTGCATAGGACTGTCTCACTGTCAGACTGCAGAGCAGAGACAGACCTTTGCTGAATACTTCAGATGCCCAAACAGGCTTNAATGTAAAAAATTTTCCTAGTACCCAATCTGAACCTCCCCTGGCACAACTTGAGGCCATTTCCTCTTGTCCTGTCACCTGTGACTCGGAAGAAGACACCAACCCCCACCTCTCTACCACCTGCTTTCAGGTAGTTGTAGAGAGTGATAAAATCTCTCCTCAGCCTCCTATTCTCAGGCTGAACAATCCCATCTCCCTCAATCTCTCCTCATAAGATTTTATTCTCCAGACCCCTCACCAGCTTCGTTGTCCTGTGTCACGCAAGCATAGTCCAGCTACCTCCAATACTCCTGTCACATTGTCCCATTTGCAAAGAGACAACCAGAGGGGGCTGCAGGCCCCATGAAGAGTTGAACAATGGTCTTAAGCGTGAAGGTATAGCTATGAGCTGCAGTCTGCATAGGACTGTCTCACTGTCAGACTGCAGAGCAGAGACAGACCTTTGCTGAATACTTCAGATGCCCAAACAGGCTTCTCCCTATTTCCCTCCAAGAGCCCGCCTTCAGCCTCAAAAGTCATTTTAATAAATTCCTAAGTTTTCTTTGTTATATGCACTTCAGGAAGGCTGTTTGCTTGACAGCCTATTCTTCCATCTTTACACTTCATAAGCCTAGACTTTTCCGATCATGGTAAATTTTAAATGGTTTCAAAGACTATTTGACAAAATTGGCTTTAAACTTTGCAGATATTTTCCTCCTCTCCTTTCAGAATAAATCTGACAATGACCATAGCAACTCAAATTTATGAAGGCATATTGCAGACATTCTCTATTGCCATTGGTTGGCTCCAGGGAAGCATGTGCTATTTTAATGTTATGGTAAGCCTATTGTTTCTGAGGTGTACAGACAAGCTGATAGTCTCAAAGTCTGCGCTAAGCTCTTGAATGGTGCTCAGCTTCTCTAGAAATTGCATCTCAACTCCTCAAATACAAAACCGGTCAAAGCAGTTAAGTGTGGAAGATTACAGTCTCTCCTCTCTTATTTTCTTAATATTGGAAATACTGTCAAATTCTAGCCCACTTGTTTTATATGCCTTTAATAGTATTGATGCTTTTGTACTTTTTTCCTCAACAGTTTAAAAGCAGTAGATATTAAGTAGCAGTGAAAAATAGACCAGAAATTTTCATCATATAAAAGGATTCTTTAGCAAATATTTCATTACCCAGCAAAAGAAAATCATTTAGCAGCAAAACTCCTAAGTGTTTGCAGATATGCAAGTCTAAAAATACAGCTCCTAAAGGCCAAGATTCAGATAGATGTTTGGCTTTATGTAAAAAGTTATTTTACTGAAGCCATAGTACTGTTCACAGGAAGTCATTAGAGAAAAGCTAACAGGAAACTTCAACAAAAGGATCATTCATTCACAGAGGAAGACCAAGTCTTGCTTTCCTCCTAACAGATGTAAGTGACCACCACAGGATTTGTGGTCGAAAGACAGCTAGGTACAGGACCAAAAGGTGATTTTTCTTAGAAAAATCTCAGAAAAAACCTAACCTCTGAAGTCTAAGATCCATGTTCAAAACATGTTTGACTTTCCATTTAGTAAATACTGTGAATGAAGTCTGGAAAATTAAGGAGTAAAGTGAAAAGGCTCTAGTAAATAGAGTGAAAGCATAATGTCTTGTGTCTCTTGTTCATTCCCTTTACATTTAAAGAACAAGCAGTTGTAATTATGTCTCTCTCTACTTCAAAAGAGTCTTCGATGGTGGTCGCTGTGTTATGCAATGCCCCAGAGGAAAGTTTGAATTCAAAGGACAATGTCATTTGTGCCACCATACCTGCCTGGAGTGCAGTGGAAGTGAACCTAACAAATGCACCACTTGTGGAACAGGTAAGGAAGATTTCCTTCTGCAGTTTTTTTCCCACTCTTTGGCCTCCAAGTTTTGTTTTCCTTCTACTCTCATGCCCAGTTGTTAGAGCCAATAAAATTAGTAGTGCTTTTGCTACTGATCTGCACTTGGAACTCAATTTATTTTCTTAAAAATACAAGAAAACACAACTCTGCATTGTCCTTGCATCTTTATGAATTTCCCTTGGTATATTTTAAATAGCAGCAATGTTAACAGAAACAGCAGTCAAGTCACAGAGAAAAAAAAGGACAAAAAACCTAGGTAGCCTGCCACTGGAGAAGAAAGCTCTATACTTGCCTCCCCCAGCCTCTACACAGTATGTGCTACACTGTCATGGAGCAAGCTTCTACAAGCAGGCAGGGAGCCAGGATGCTTTCCAAAACATCTTTCTGGGGAAGTCTAGGAAACAAGCATAGTGGGTTCCACCACTGGCTGCTGTGTCCCTACAGCTGACCAAACATGGCCTGCCAAGGGAAGCTTACCCCTAACACACCCAGAAACTAGGTTTTTTAGACACATTTGTATAGAGCTTGGGTTGAGAGAAAGGGTAATTTTGTTATGCTTCCAACGAGCAACTTTTCTTTTGAAGCTCCATTTTAAAAATTATTCCCCCTTGTCTCTGTAACATCTTATGGGCAAAGAACTTGAGGTTCTTACATACAAATAACTAGCCTGAACTGCCCTTAGAAATGAGTATTTAAGATTTAAATTTCAATTCACTTAGTAAAGAGGAAATTTTGGTGAGCTTTTTGTGAGGACTCACACCATTTTTCTTTTCAGCTGCTACTTCTGTTAGAGTCCTTATCATTAATGGTCTGGGATTTACTTAGTAATAAGTGTCCAGATTGCAAGAAAACACTGGTATGGCTGACATCAATTTGTCATATTGATGATGAGATTGACTTTCTCAGTTTGGGAAATGTGACTGAGTAGATGAAGTTTTGAAACAGTACTTTGGGTCCAGTGTGAGGTAGAAGTTTGTATAATTGTTCCCCAAGTCTCTCCCTGTGGAGAACAGCAATATAAATTTCTGTATTTCTGCGTATCAAGAAATGAAGACCCTGTTGAGAGCCACAGCCTGAGGAAGCCAGAAAACATCATACTAAAGATTTGTACATGAAAAGTAAAAGAAACAAAGTCTGAATAGATCACAGATCACAGAATCTTAGTGGTTGGAAGGGACCTTTGAGATCATCGAGTCCAACCACATGAAGAAAAAAACAACAAACAACAAAAAACCCACACACAAAAACAAACAAACAAACAAAAAAGCCACCCACCAACTAAACCCCACACCCACAAGCCCACGCACAACACCCCACCACAAACCAATAATCTTGGCCACTAAAGCATGCCCTGAAGAGCCACGTCTACACGTTTCTTAAATACCTCCAGGGATGTTGACTCCACCACCTCCCTGGGCAGGCTGTTCCAGTGCCTGACCACTCTTTCAGTAAAGTAATTCTTCATAATATCTAATCTAAACCTCCTCTGCCGCAGCTTCATACCATTACTTCTGTCATGGCGCAGCAATTATTCTCTGTTTTAGTTGCTTTCTCTGAAGTCTCAAAAATAAAATATGGTAAGCAGATTCTTGCTAATGCAATCAAACAGACTTAGCAGGGTAATGTAAGTACAGGGTAAGCCATTAGAAAACTCCCCATGTGGCAGCACATGGCACATGGAGTTGTAGGGGTTTTCACAAGTTCCATTCAGAAGGATTTGAAGCAAGGGACCTCCCAGTTCCCCATGCACTAAAGAATACTCTTCACTCTGACAAATAGATGCTCTCTTGCCATTCAAATTCAAATTCAAAACTATTCCAGATTGTGGCTGTAACTAGGATGAGGATTACAGTTTAATATAGTACAGACACAGGCTGATCCTTTCCAAAGGTGAAGTGGACAGCTTTGCTTTCCTAATGACAATTCTACATCCACACGTACCATACAGTAAAAATACTTGTATGTTCTCTGCAAGGGAACTCAGTAATTGAAATCTCTTGATCTTTTCCTTATTAGATTGATGGATGTGAACAGCAATTATTCACTAGCATGGCATCTTTATATGTCATAAATCTCCAGGAATGTGGAAGGTTTGAGGTCCTGTACTTTTTATACATTTTAGTTCATCTGGTGTAAAATTACAAATCTAGCAGTCAGTGAAAAATATTCTCATCAGCGGCAGCACCGGTGCTTCATAAGGCTGTTTCATGTGCCCAAATGTACCACCATTACTGATATCTTTTTCCTGTTTTTTTTCCCACACAGACAGGAGAGGGATTGAACGTTTCCTGTATCACGGGGAGTGCAGAGAGAGCTGTCCTCCAGGTCACTACCATTCACAGCATGCCTGTGTGGCTTGCTCTGGCCACTGTGAGGTGTGCCTCAACTCCAGCCACTGCAAAAGGTGTTTCAGAGGCTACTACCTGACTCAAAACGTATGTCAGAAGCATAGCTGTAGAGAAGGTAAGGGCACTTCCACAGAAGTTAACAAATACTCTATATAATATGATTTCAGCTGGGACAGAGTTTATTTCCTTTCTAGTGACTGCCGTATCTCAGATTTGGTGTTATGACTGTCAATGCATATTGTTTTAGTTTTTGCTAGGAGCTATCTATACTAGTCAAGGACTTTTTTCAGCTTTCCACAGAAGCTGAGAAGGAACATAGACAGAACAATGGGACAGACAATTCTGAATATTCTATACCGTAGATATACTCAGTAAATAGATGGGGTTAGCCAGGGGGCAGAAATCCACAATCAATGCTTGAGATGGGCTGGGCAACTAATTCACTGGGTGGTGAGAGTGACTTGTGTCCTGTATATTCTGTTACTATTATTATTGTTGTTGTTGTTATTTTCCTTTTCCATTACTGCTCTATTAAACTGTCTTTATCTCAACATGAAGAAAGAAATTATTGTGAATCTTTCTTCCTTTTTGGATTTGGATAATATTTATTTCCAGAAACCTTTCTCAGTGTTTCCAAATGTTGGCTTTCCATTGTCTAGAATTAACCCAAAATTGGTGATTTGCAAAACACAGGTGAAGTGGAAGATCCTGATTCTGAAGATTGCATACCTTGTTCAGATGGATGCCAGAACTGCAAATTGGGTAAATATTTCCTTTGTGAACATTTATTCTTGTTCTTAAGGTAGGGAAAAATTATTCCTCCTCCTTCTCATGTCATGAGCCTATATGCATGCTGCTGAGCAATTAGTGACTAATGATGGAATCTGTATCTCAATAGTTCATCTTCACAGAGAATTAAAAACGTTCAAAAGACATCACATTTCTTTGTTTTCCCTGTGTTTACATTAAGAAAATTGTATTTCCTGTGACTGTATGGACACAGGAGTACAATTGTTCAGCAACTCAAGACTGAGAGTCAACAGGGTGACAAATCAAAAAGACAGTTTTCACTTACAACTTCTTACACAAATTTCTCCTGCAGAAAGCACAGAATTTTGGTAATGTAGTGATCAAAAGGGCACTGGTATGCCAAGGCACTTTTGTAATATGATCTACGTCACGGAAAATAAGTCTTTGCTGAAAACTTCTTAAAGGATTATATAGAAGAAAAAAGTAGACCTAAGTTCTACTTCTTTTGGTGCATATCTCAAGCAAGCCGCTGATCTGCAATTAGTTAACTGGAATTACTATTTGTTAAAAAAAAAGGTGAGGAGAACAAATCTCGCTTGTTATATTTACAAAGAGCATTTTTGAAAGCTCTAAAATCAAAGACTACCAGGACTATCCATCCTCTCCCTGAATTCAGATAGATTTCCACAGGCACAAGAGTTCATACTGTGCCCTCTGTTTTCTCCCACTTGCTCCCTCATGTGTTTTCAGGCCTGATGTAAGAGACATTACCATCAGCAGGAGACTGAATGTTTCTACACGGAGGAGAGTGAATATCAGGAAAGAAAACTGTGAAAGCACCTCATAAGAAAAAACAAATAAACAAACAAAAAACCCCACAAAAGCCAGAAATTAATCCCCACCTCTAGTCACAACTGTTTAAATGTTCTTTCAGCTTTTGTGTCAACAACTTAGTTCCCTGTGAAATAAGACTATAAAGAATGCTCATGCATATCAAAATTGTGTAAGGATTTTCATCACATACTACTTCTTTTTATCAGTCTTCCAATCTAATACACCATACCATGACACTGTGCAGTTAAGCTTAATACTTTCTTCTGTGACTGTAGCTTTCTGTATTGCTGAATGAAGAGCCTGAGGGACAATATTTTACCACAATTGCAACTACACAGCGGTCTTTTATTGGTATGGCATGCTTTCCAGATTCATGACAGCTGTCTGCTAGGTTTTGGGTAGAAAACAGGAAAAGAAATTAAGGGGGAGAATCTGTTTCAATGCTGATTATTATTGCTGCTGTTGGATGTTAGCTCCCTGTAAAAGTATTTGCAGTGCTCTTCACAACACTTGTGACTAAAAATTATTTATATCTCTTCTGCAAATCTTTTATGCCAATTCTTGCTCAGAATTAGGGTGAAATGCACTATGAATAGCAACTTCTCTTAAAAATAGTCATTGCAAGTAACTCAAGGGGTGATTTTCTTTGTACATGAGTTTAATAAGTCTGCATAAGGAAGCTGCAAGACTGTTCGTGGGGAGCTGACATATAGAAACAGGGCCTATACTCATTTACCTTGGTCCTCAGAAGTTCTTGCATATCCTAAGTATTCATCTTCCATGATATTCAGTACATATTTACTCGCAGGTTCTTGCATTTGAAGTTCTTATTTTAAAATAAGGTTTTCAAAAGCTTCAAAGATAACAGAATGGATGCAGGTGAAGTAAAGACTGAATTAACTTTCACTGCTGAGTAAAGTTGGAAGTGTTCAGATGCCAGAGTTTGGTAAGGGGCATACACTAAGGAAACTCTTTGGCTGTTACAATGCATATATTATTGAGAACCAAAGAGTTTGGTTTAATGTTACCTCTATTTGGAACAGAAGCACAGCAGTGGGCTAAAAATAAAAACAAGAGCCCAAGCAGTTTTTGGAAATTAACATTTGTCCCTGAAATAAAGCATGACCTGTAAATGTCAAACTTAAAATGAATTGTGTAGAGATGCTCTTTGCTGTGTTTATAGTCTTAATATTCTGGCATATCAATAACTTAATTCATAGATAAGATGAGCACAGTAATAGGTTTCTCATGTTATCAAAAAATTGATATATTTAGAGACTTCGACAAAAAAAACCAAACAGCTGAACTGTGAGCCTCTTGGAAAACAGAAATGGATTATTTTGAAAGCTGTAAAGAAATTAAAGTGCCAGAAAATAACTTAAAATAGTAAAATTTCAAGGTGAGAAAATATGAAATGTGATACATTAAGTTTCACATCTTTGTGGTCTTCCTACAGACTCGTCTCTTTTTGTCTTATCTTCCTTTCAGCACTACTGAGGAATTTAATCTGAGAAAGAACTGTAGAGCAGGAGTAGAAAAAGCATTACTATGCTATGAACATTTCTACTAGAACTGCAGTGGAAAGCTCTGGGGAATGCACTATTTAAAAAAAAAAAAAAAAGGAAGAAAAATGTCATAATCAAAACAATTGTAATCAACATATCAACATTATATCACTTACATAATGAAAAGCAGTTCTTCATATACAAATAAATGCAAACACATTTCATGTATACTTATGGATCTGCAAAAGACTCAAGACTATTCTCACAAAAAATCATCAGGCACCTGCTCTTTCTGAAGTGCTTTGAGATCTTTGATATAAACTGTAAAAGATAAAAATAATTAACTTATTTGTTTTATACTAGCACAGGGACACTAGCTTATAGAAGCTGTATGCATTCTAAAAAGAATATCAGACCACAGTAACATAATATTGTCAACTCGGTGACATTATGTTGTGAACTAGGAGCAACAAATGTAAGCAATTCTTTCTCTGTCTACAAATTAAAAACTTAATTGATATATTTTTCTTTTTTGTAGACACAAGTCCAGTTTTAAGAAGGGATTTATATGCTGATTAAGATAACTGAACTTCCTGTTTTCCTGCTAGCCTGAAGGACAAGTAATTTTTGGCCAAAATATTTTTCACAGGGCACCAAAGACTAGGTTAAACTGCCACTTGCAGTCTTGGGCAATCTTGTCCTGTTTTGTGCAGGCAAGAAAATGAGTAAAACTTATTCTCTTCTGGCATGATGCCAGGTGCCAGCATAACACAGCAAGTAATGGATGCAGATTGTGTGGGAAACTTTTCTTCTTGATCAGTAGTGACCCTACAGTCAGATTAAGACACAGATATCGTGCTTTTATATTGGTTTGATACTTTTCATCCCACGTCAGACATTTCAAAGAATTTCAAACCCACCCAGTAAGTAACGCTAAGGTTAGTGTTCACCAGGCAGGTGGAAGACTGACATTGTTTGTAATATTTTCTAGGTTCCTCAGGGAATGAAGTAAAATCTGTCAGCTGTCAGTTTTCCTCCAAGTTTGGACCAAGTTTTGTTTTAGGGCTCCAGTGCAGTAATATATCTTTATTGTATCTACAGTGAAGGTCTAAAAGCAAAGATAGGGATTGTCAGAGAGACTTAATCAAGGACAGATAAGTCTTTGTAGTTTAAATACAGATGATGCTTTCTTTTAAATTCAAGTGATACTTTTCTGTCTGATTCACTTCATAAATTTGGAGGTTGCTCATATTTTAAGGAGATAAAGAATCTTTAGTGCTCACAGATAACTTTCCACCTTCAGACACTGTTAAGTCCTGGGATATGTAATAGGGAAATTGTCTCAGCACTAATCCCAAAAGGATCTGTGGCTTTATGTACACAGCATCAAAACTATGGTTATGCTCAGCAGGGTTCACCTCCCTACCTTTATCTGTCCCCATGCTCTTGAATAAATCTGACTCTGGGTACTGCCATACTAGCCTAATTGAAATGCTGAAGTGCACAGTATCCCACAAGATCTGGAAAGCAAACCTTTCCACGGGTACTGAAAACTGAAGTGAGGGCAAAAGACAAATCAAGTATTAAGGCTGACTTCAATATATATGATTAATCCTAAAAATCTCACAAATTTCATATATATTCCTCCTGGTATTCAATAAAGCACAAACACAAAATTGGACAAACAAAGTTTGTAAGAATGTGTGCTGGATAAATTTCAAGTCCAGACTTCTGAGATTATTTTTATGACTTTGGTACCTCAGGTCTGATAACCTAGTTCTGGATGCTCTGGGCCTACTTTCTTGAGTACCAATGAGCTAATGCTCCCTCTGATGCAGATAGATCCTTGGCAACTGCAGATTTTCATCACCTCTGGCCATCAGGCTTTAATTAAATTTTAATGACTTCTCTTCTGGTGGACACCAGAAAACACGATGAAGTCTACAAAATTAAAACCAGTTTCCTCAACAAAGACAGCTTTTAAAAGAGAAAGTTCTACTGAAGCAATGCAATTAAGGAGGAGGATTTTGTTTGTGCCATTGCATTACCTACCTCTCTCAATCCAAGTTCACTTACTCACAAATTTAGACCCCTTCAGAATATCACCCATATTTTTTCCAGAATTTTAAAGCTGTTATGAGTTTCAGAGACTTTCTTCAGAGTCAAACTTACCTTTTTAGAACGCAGATGGCTGTCTTACGCAGGACAAGAAAAGAAATTTTACTAAGGTAAAACTGCAGAATTTGAGCCGTTTAAAGTAATTATTCTAAGAGAATTTCAGAGTCAATACAATACAAGAACATAACCATCATAAATATTCATATTTGACATGTCTAAAATACAAAATGTGGACACTTTCAGCTCTTGCTCCCTTTCTAATAATACAATTTGCATTTGCCATTTTGCACCTGCATAATGAGTAGACAAAATATGAGTAATTAAGAGGGTGGTAAGTGATAAACTTATCTAATATGCAATATTTACAGACATGCCTATGTATGCTTCACGAGCAGAAACGGCCACATCATTAATTGGTAATGGTAAATAGAGCACCTGGTTCATTGAGGAGCTAAATATTTGCAAAATATAGAGCTCAGGTGGGTCATTGATAAATTCATGGGAGTCAACAGAAGGATAGTCTTCCTCTACAAAAGAATCATGAAAGTCAGGTGTTGTCCCAATTTGTTTGCCTTCGTACCAGCCTCCTCCCATGGAGCCATGCATTCCTGACCCAATTCGTACTCGCCAACTTGCTGATTCACTTCCACTCACCTCACCCAACTTGCGAAAGTATGATGTGTTATGATATGAATGCTTCTCACAGCTTTCCAGAAATTACTTCATCTCTGTGTAACAAAATAACACACATATCTCCCATATCTCCTTTTGACCCATTCAGGTTTCTGCAGAGAGCAGCACAATATGCCTCTTCCCACATTTGCAACAAGATTATTTTCAAAGGCTAACACTGAGAATAAAGTGATCCTCATCAAATGTGCAGAGTGAAGAATGTTCAGAATAGCCATCACATTTTTCTCTTTCAAAGGTACCTTACAAAAGAGAAAAACACTGAGAACCCCCAAGGAGCCATGTCCCTAAGAATTAAAGCCTACAAGATAGTCATTTAGATCCATGTGTGACTCTTTGCTTTAGCAAGGTAGAGCTGGAGCAATTCCAAAAGGTTATCCAGAACCTCAGTATTTGGTTTGGTCTGGGTTACGAGGTCTATGTACAAATATGCAGCTATGAAGGCAGAAACTGTGACTCAATAATCCAAATGCTTCATGAGATCCATTATGTGGAGAGAGATGGAAGGGAAATACAGTATAAGGAAGTGAGAATGAAAGAAAAGGTATTTGGAGAAGATTTAAGGAATGTGCGAGATAGTTAAAAGTGCAGCACTGTGAACAGACTACAGCTCAGGTATAGATTGCGATTCTGGCAGTTGCGCTCATGATTAATGAGTAAAAAGTGATCTGGTTCCTATAGCAACATAAGAAACACAAAGGAAAACTTCATTTCTTCAAACCTTCCCTGATGATGAATAGACCTTGGCTTTCAAAATACCAGAGAAAATTATGATAAGGATCATTTTTTATCTCAGAGTAAATCTTCCTCAAGAGGTTAATCTTGCAGAATGGGGTTTAGATTTGCAGATAATAGGGCTCGTTTCCACAGGCTTCTGGAATGAGAATATGCAATCTGTGCAAAAAGAATGCCCGGCAAGATTTGGAACTGTTCTTTTCTGATTTTTAGTACTGACATTTCAGTGTAGGCAGGACATTCCATTAGAAGCTGTTGTCTTTCCTAGAGTATAGGTAAAAGAGAATTTTGCTGCACTCTGAAGATGCAAGATGTGTGTATCAAACAAAAAAATCTGATTTTGAAATTTTTATTTCTCTGAAAAAGAAAATTACTTCCTGGGTAAAATCCAGGCTTGGGGCAAGTCACTGGAAAAAATTAAGGTATAAGATTGAACCACGAGTTCTGCAAACACAGAATACTACTGGTTTTATTTCAGAGTTCCCTGTAGAAATAAGAGCACAGAAGGAAAATAGTGCATCAGACCGAAAGTTCATCTAGCTCAGTAGCCATCGACCAAACAATGAATGTACTCCTAAAATTACAAAGACAAACAAAGCATGTATTGTTACTCCTTCAACAGTTTGCAGTTCAGGAACTTCATGAATCAAAACAGTAAAGAAAAGTTAGCTGCTGAATCATTCTGCTGGAATTACTGAAGAACAAATATATTAAAACAAATATAATCTAAACCATCTGCAGACTGGACCTTCTTTTTAGGGAATTTTGCTGCCTCCCTGGGGCCCAGACCAGGGATGTCACCAGAAAACTAATGAGGATAGTACAGCCTTTGAATTACATGGAGAAGGCTGAGGTACTGAATTACTTTTTCACCTCGGTCCTCACTGTCAAGGGCCCTAACTACACTGCCCAAGTTGCAGAAGGCAAAAACAGGAGCTATGAGAATGCAGAACTGCCTACTCTAGGGGAAGATCAGGTTTGAGACTATCTAAGGAACATGAAGATATGGAAGTCCATGGAACCTGACAAAATTGATGTATGGCTCCTGAGGGAGATAGTAGATGAAGTTGCTAAGTTGTTTTCTATTATATTTGAAAAGTCATNCTGGGTTTGTTGGATGGAGCACTCAATGGATCAGGAACTGCCTGTTTGGTCACACTCAAAGGGTTGCTGTCAATGGCTTAATGTCAAAGTGGAACCTAGTGACAAGCAGCATTCCTTAGGGATCAGTACTGGGACCAGTGCTATTCAATGTCTTTGTCAGAGACATGGACAGTGGGGTTCAGTGCATCCTCAGCAAGTTTGCGAACAACAGCAATTCATGGTGTGGTTGACACAGTGGAGGGAAGAGATACCATCCAGAGGATCCTTGAGAGGATTGACAGGTGGGCCAATGTGAACCTTATAAAGTTCAACCAGGCCAAGGGCAAGATCCTGCACATAGGTCATGGTAACTCCAAGCACAAATACGGGCTAGGCGGCGAATGAATTGAGAGCAGCCCTGAGGAGATGGACTTCAAGCAGTTCGTGGATGAGAAGCTCAACATGAGCTGGCAGCACGTGCTGGCAGCCCAGAAAGCCAACCACATCCTGGGCTGTATCAAAAGAAGCGTGGCCAGCATGTTGAGAGAGGTGACTCTGCTCACCTACTCTGCTCTGGTGAGACCCAGAGTCAAACACTGTAACATGCTTCCTAGAGAGGTGGTCAATTGCCTAGGCCCATGAGTCTTAAAGAGACATTTGGACAATACCCTTAATAATGTGCTTTAACTTTTGGTCACCCCTGAAGCACTTAGGCAGTTGGACTAGATGATTATTGTAGGTCACTTCCAACTGGACAGATTCTACTCTCCTATCCTATCCTATCCTATCCTATCCTATCCTATCCTATACAAGCAACTTTACCTCAATACAAACTTGTTTCAATTGTTTGAGTTTATGCCAGCTTAAAGCTCCAGGTCTTTATTTTTCAGATAAGGAACTGAATTATGGAACTACTTATTGATAGTAGCAGTACAAATCTTGGATTCACTACATATGGAGAAGATGTTTCCCATATGAGTGTTGCCTACATAAATTCATTTTGTTAATGAAAGACCAATGGAATCCAGCTGCTCAGATTAGTGATAAAAGCTGCATTGGTGCCGGTGGTGTAAACTTAGGACCTCTGGCCCACATTCTTGCTTGTAGGAGAGCACATTTTGGGAAATACTATTCACTAAGAGGAAATAACTGTGTAGTAACAAACTATTCAAACATAAGGGACCATCTCAGCATAATAAGTGTGTTCAGGAAATGCATGACAACACAAAGTTCAGCATTCATAATAAACACCTTTCATGCTTCTTGAGATTATCACCTTGTGATTTTGATCTCAATGTAGAGTAAGAACAATAGAACACAATATCTGAACAGTAGAATAGTATCTAAGACAAATAAACTGAATGACCTTTCTTAATTGTTAGACCGTACTGCTCATGTCCCAGTTTAATTTCTGGGGAAGTACTCTTTCACTAGGAGTAAGAATGAGCCACTATTTTTCCTTTGTAGCCCTCTAAGCAAGAACTTCTCTGGTTGATATCACATTTTGGAGCTTCTATATGGGATAAATCTAGTAACAGCACTGGTCAATTATGTCTGGTGAGAGACTAAAGTGTTCTGACCCAGTATTTTTTAAACCAGTTTTTTAAATTTTCTATTTCTTAGAGTTTCCTGGTCTCATCACTTTCCCTCTGTGAAATTTCCCCCAAAATTTGATGCATTTATGAACATACACACAAGTATGTGTGTATTTACCAACATTTCACTTCAGTCATACTGGAACAAGGAACTGTTTCAGGTAATGCATATTCAACTAATGCTGATCTTTGGTTTCATTTCATCTTACCTGCACTTCATTTCTACTTTTAACTACAACATAATAAAACCCTTATTTGATCAGGAAAATTTGCCTCATTCCCTTATTTTGGCAATGAAATCCAAGAAGATTAAGTGACATTAAAGTAATCCAGATTAGAGCTATGTGATGTTTTCAGTTAATCATCTGCTTGACAGCAAGAATAACACTCAGAACATTCTTTGGTTTTGTCTCTCTTTCATTTCAATTAAAGGTAGCTTTCATTTCAATTAAAGGTAGCTTTAATTTAAATTTAAAAAATTACAAAAATAGAGGTAATTTTAGAAAAAGGTATTTTTGGAAGACATGAAGTCTATTCAAAGTTGTGGGTTTTTTTCTTTTTTGCCTTAAAAATATGTACCTTTTAAATTTACTAAAGATTTTGGCTGAACCAAAGTTGTAGGTTTTGGCCCATGCAAATACTGATGCCATTTCCGTGCCCCCTGCCCCCCAGAAATCTAACTGACAACAGAATACAGCTTTTTTTCTTGGTTAAAATTCACAATTTCTTCTTTCTCCCACTTCCTAGTAACATGACTTGTTGACATAAATGATAATGTCAGAAATGAGAAGAAAGAAAATAAAGACTCTTTACTGACAAAACAGAAAAAAAAAAAAAGAAAGGTGTGAAAAAGGTGAAAAACATATACCTTCTCACAAAAACAGGAAGATCCAAACCAGAGTCTTTGATTTCACAACAGAAATATTCATTTTTAAGGCTTACTGAGAGCTGAGTATTCAGTTAGGTCCATGTCTAGTCAAAAATCCTATTATGTTTGGATTGTAAATTTCAGTTATTTTAATTGAGATGCCATAAAAACTAAAGAAAAAATGGTCTAAGGTAGTTAAAATATATAATTATTCTTGTTGGTGATATAGTACAATTTATAGTACTTTTTTTTGGATTATTGTAAATTATTGTTCAGGGGAACGTAAAAGGCAAATAAAATCTAGCAGTAACTGTTGAAATTAAACAATTACTGCAGGCTGGGCCTTCAAGGAAAACTGCAATGTAATATAAAATAATTTTCAGTCATTACATTTAAGTAAACTGGAAAAGGAAGGTAAACCAGGCATTAAGTCCCAGGCAGTGAATATCTTGAATTTCTCCTGAATGCAAAAATGTTGAGTATATTCAGCACATTCTAGGCTCATGGCTGATCCAATAAATAGTTCAGGAAATTTAATTTTTAAAAAAAATTCATAAACAAAAGAGGAAGCTAAAATAAAAGTTACAGTTTCAATATAGATCCTGCAAAATGTACCCTTGCACTTAAATTCAACTTCCAGCTTTATTGTATACAGTAGATAAAGTCAAGCATGCATACGAGTCATTGTAAGATCTGGGTCTAATTAGACAGCATACCTTGAAAGAGTGCCACTCAAACATACAGTGGGCTAGCCATGTAAAGTTTCCAGTATCAGGATCTAAATACCATGAACGCTCAAACATAGTGAAACAGTGACAGTGATTTCCAAAGTGTTCTGGAGCTCATTTTTTAATATAGGGGAAATTATGTACTAAATATTTTATTAAGCTTCTACAGTAATGCTACCAAAAAATCATTTACAGTGTTTCTCTATATATTTGAACAAAAATAGCCTTCCAGCATAACAATGCTATGCTTGTAACCCTAATGCACACATTTCCCTCCTGGAGCAGAAAAAAAACACTAATTCATTTCAAATCAGAGAGTTCCAACACAACGTATGAATGTTTGGCCTTTGACCAATATTTAATCTTTGCATGTACCTTTTCTGTATTATAACAGAGCTGCACTCCAAATGTATTGTTCTTGAGAAGGGTGGAGGGTGGAGGAGGGAACAGGAATAGCAATTTATTACAGACAAGGAAAGAAACCAAATGATTTTTCCTATGAACTCTAGACGATCTTTAGTTAGCTAAGAAAATGGCAATAAACCCAGAAATTCACAGAGGATTTGTTTGTGTCTGAGGCCTTGTATTTCAAAATTGCTTGAATCCTGTTTCCTGTGCTATTAAGATCACTATTGTTTCTGTCTTTAAAAGAGTGGTATAGGCTCAACATAGTGGAAATCAATGCAAAAGGAAACTGTAAAGTATAGATTAGCATTAGCAGCTCTCATGACAAGAAGCCCTTTGGACCATGACGTACTAACCAACCTGCTTTTCACCACAGAGGTCTTGTTATTTTATGGGCAACTGAAGGTCTCAATGAATACAGGTTGTTTGTTAGTGCTAGTCCAAGAACCGATTGTGACAGATTTTAAAGGAGCTGCTGTTAAAGAACTGCACATATATATCTGTAAAATTCCCTAGACTTAGCTAATTCTTAAAATTCATTTTCAAGATTTTGGAAACACAGTGGCAGTTGCATGTATAGTTGCTTAATGTATTTGCTCTCTCCCTGCTAACAAAAAGTTGCCCTCTTTGCATTCCTTTCCAAACTACGTCTATTATTCCTCAACAGTTTAAATTCAGAAACTATGTAGTAATACTTTCCGAAACTTTGTAGTAGTTTTGTAGTAGAGAAGGTGGTAGAGCTTCTATTCAGTGAGTATGTCTTTAAAAGAAAGAGCAATCGTTCATTAAGCATTGATAACTAACATAATACAGCAGACAAACTGGCAAATGCACATAGTGTCATCTAGGGCACTAGTCCAATGACTGCATGGTTTTTGTTTTTCAAAATTTTCAAGAAATTCTCCCCTTGGCTCCAAAATCTTAGGTTTGAAGAAAGAATTAGTGCCTTCCCAAGAGAAATACAGCAAATCAGCTATTCTTATGAAATTTGTGACTGTCTAATTAGGTATTTACTATTACCAGTTTGACTAAACTTTGTGTAAACAGCAGGATGCAAGCGGTATTTGTGATACATTTTTTTGCTCTCTCCACAATATGTATCCCAAGTCACGATCTAAACAAATTGGTTTTATCCATTTATTCCTAGATACTTTCTCTTGGATCCTAAATATGTGTTCTTTACTTTATGGTTACTTACTTAATTTTTCTAATCTTGTTACAGAGGACAATGAGTCATTGCGTCTTTGTTTGGATGTACTGCTGAGATCTGGCTCAAATTGAGCTATATAGATAGTCAACCATACAGACAAAACTGAGAGGGCAGTTAGGAAAGAAAAATATCATCAGAACCTTCCACTGGCAGGAGAGGAAAGGGTTTTCTTCATAAAAAACAGAAAGTGTGTGGAGAGTTGGTTACTAAACCCGCAAGCAACCCCAGCAATTCCAGCAATGTCTCTGTGATGCATACTCTATTCCTTCGTTCAATGAAACATAAAAACTGTATATGCCAATACCGTAACAATTTTCAAGAGGTACACATACACTTATTTATCATCATATCTGCCCAGCTCCTAACAATGCCCTATAAACACTGCAAGGGAAAAAAAACACACACAAATGGATTGGGGAAAAAAATATCTCAGGAAGTGTCCTTATGCAGAAAGACTAACAGCATTTCAGAAATCATTGAAAAAGACTTGAACAAACCAATTGTCTTTTATCTAGAAGTAAAGGAAGACTTCATAGCAAATATTTTCATATTTTAAGAGTATCTTCTGTCTTAACATAAAAGCTAATGCAAAGAATGCTAGATCAGGTGATTGCTGCTTCTGTGCTCTTAACAGTGAAGAGAATGTTTTCACAGATCTACAACATTTCTGGGTAAAACTTTACACCTCATAAATAAATTGCTAGAACTACTTGCAAAACCATGTGCATGTTGCCTAATAAGTTTGCATGTGTAAAGTGTGATTTATTATAGACACAGTTCAAACAGACTCAGTGAAAATTTTGCCTTATGAGTACTATTAATATCAAAAATAATTTATAGGCATTTCATAGTAGAACAGTTTATTAATTCATTCAGCCAGGTTGCTCTGTTTCCTTCCACTCTGCTCCCTTTGGATTCTTGAGTAGAGTAAAAAAATGGAAATATAATAGAAGATAATGGAAATTTATAGAAAATATTCTTCACTTTGTGTGAGCATAAACTCACATCAATCATCGTAATAGTTATAAGAAGTTGTATAACAGTTCTTTTGTTAATTCAACAAAATTTTTCAATGCAAAAATTAATTTTTTTATGAGAAAGTTTACCCAAAAGTTGTGCCCCACCTCCTCCCTGCTCCCTGCTCTCCCCTCCATTCCCCCACCCAGTATAGAATGATGTTTGCCTATCCCAAGATGTTTCTAACTTACCTCTACAACAAATACAGAAATAGGATGAAACTACAGATTTGGATAACTTAAGAGTCTCCTTTTAAGAGTTCATTTTGCCCAGCCTGAGCTCCTGGGAAGTTTCTGCTTTTCAAAACAGCTCTTCTTTAAGCACTCAGTACTTTCTAGGTTCTTTATGCTGAGGACTCAAAAGTCACATGCCATTGCAAATATATAGGCCAGGACCTGAGTGTGGAAAAGTTTCTCTCCAAAAAATGCAAACAGAGATTCAGAGGCAGTAATGTTCTAGTTATGGCTGCAGTAATTTTTATGCGAGGAATACTAATATAAAAATGATGTAGCAACAATTTTTTTTTAGTATTCTGGTTTTAACTTTGAATATTATTTACATAATTTCATGTTTTTAATTTCAGATGACCAACAAATCTGTATAAAGTGCATTCAGAACTATTATATGTAAGTATAGCTGTATAGCACTTCATGCTTTTACATTTTTCTAAGCAAAATTGTGTGCTTCACCATGGAGAGCTGTATGTTATCCCATTCCTTTTAAGTATTGCTTACCTGAAAACAGTAGCTTTGAGGAAAAGCTTGGGAAATGCTGAAAAACTAGCCAATCAGTCACTATCAAAGCCTTTGAAACCTTACGGACTGATACAATCTTTTTTATGAAGAGAGGAGTATGGAACAGAAAGGGTCTAAAAGTTGAACAGTGCCTCTGGGTCTGGATTTAGTATGCTCTTAGTATATGGTGTCCAGTTCCAGCATTTGGACTTCACCAGGCACACTTAAAAATGTAAGGAAGTTGAGCAAAGGGAAAAAATATATATATATTAATTGAAAGTTTATCTTAAACTGATGGAAAAGAAGAACTCTACTGCTTGTCAAAGTGACAGTCAAGGGATCTCTGTAAAAATTACTATGACAAAAGAAATGTTGATGAAAAAGCTATTCAGACCGGCTATAAGCAATGACATTGCATTATATATTTTTACAAGTGATCCACTCTTTACAAATACGATATACACATTTCTAATTAAGCATTAATTCAGTTTTGTGCCTATGTTTAAAAAAGAAAATAAAATTATCTATACTTAAGAACCCTGTGATCAGAAAACACAACCTGTTAGTATTTTCCAGTTGAATAAGTAATAAAACCACAAACACACTTTGAATCCATCATTAAAGGAATAATTTCTATTCACTGGGATAAGAACAGAGCTTTATCATTACCATACCTAGCAATATACATGAAACATGCTCATCTCGAAAGAAACTTGCCAATTATGTTCTAATTTATCTTACAGGTA
>VXBJ01004308.1:117241-158872 GCA_013400055.1 Nycticryphes semicollaris
CTATACTTAAGAACCCTGTGATCAGAAAACACAACCTGTTAGTATTTTCCAGTTGAATAAGTAATAAAACCACAAACACACTTTGAATCCATCATTAAAGGAATAATTTCTATTCACTGGGATAAGAACAGAGCTTTATCATTACCATACCTAGCAATATACATGAAACATGCTCATCTCGAAAGAAACTTGCCAATTATGTTCTAATTTATCTTACAGGTATAAGCAGCATTGCTATAAGTACTGCCCAGAAAATANTTAAGGCACTTGCACTGTTTTGGGCAAGTGTAAAAAATATTGTATTTGATTCAGAGGGGGTTTAAAGGAAAGGGGGAAAGGAGAGGGTTTAAATTCACAGAAAGACATGGAAACTTTTCCTTCTTGTTGGCAAATCTAACTTGACTTTCAGATCCACACTGAGTAACAAGACTTAAACACTCTGAAATGAGCTCAGTTAAAACCACTAAATTCCACATCAGATTCACACAAAACTAGGAATCTCTTAGCTATATTACAAACACATAAATCAGGTAGGTCTGGTTCAGATATGGTCCCAAATATTAATCACAGGAAATCTTGTGCATTGCCCACTGAAGGGGTCAGTAGTGGCACACAGAAACTTCACACTCATGGAAAACTCTGTGACCGCAACCTGAGGTGATCTGCTGGTCTACATTTATTTTAACTGAAATTGGAGGAATCTCAAAAAACTACCAGCATATCAACTTCTAGGGTCTCTGCTGACTCCTAAATTACATCACATTTACCTAATTTTAGCTTACGTTCACCAGAAACTAAAGATTCATTCAATCCTCAAAATTTGCATGGATCTCACAGTCTTAGGGAATTCTGGCCTTAGATTTTATATTGGACTGATATAAAAATTAAGATTCAACCATAAAATTTTTATTCAGATTTGTACTTTCATAATATTTCTACATGACAGTACTTAGAGTATGGATGAAAACTCATCTAGATAGAAATTTAAGTACAGATTGGTTTGAGGTTTGTGAAGTTTGCACAAGCAACTGGGCTTCATGCAAAAAAAAAAAAATTAGTTTAGATAGTTACAAAAAGTTTCATGTATTCTTATATGCTGAATTTTTTTCATTTGTTTCTTGCTGGAGGAAGAAATATGCTGTAGCTGGGGTATCTCCTTGTAAGGATTAGCAGGGGTCAGTAGACACCAGGATGCCAGGCTCTGTTTCTGTTGCAGGTGGCACGTGTGTGAGTGAGTGTGGGGATGGCTTCTTCACTGATGACATCTCTAGAGAATGCGAACCTTGCCACAGGAGCTGTGCAACATGTGTTGGGTACAGCTATGAGAACTGTACTGGGTACAAAACCAGTTTCCTGCTATCTCATGGGCGGTGTCTGAATCCAAGAAATTCTCCACCCAATGGGAAGTTCTGGAGTGGTAAGTTGCAACAGATCTCTGAATCTTTTTTGATTATCTGAAGACTACTAGAAGTTGTAGAAAGAGGATAATATCAAGATCTTGCAGCTTGAGTGAAGCTGCACTTTTGTCACACTCTTTGTGATTTTAAAAGCATATTGATCCAAACTATTGGTTTCAGAGAGTGAAATTCATCTTCCTACAAATAGCCTAAGATTTAAATACAACTTAGGTGTTTCTTATCTGAGAGTTGTCTCACCTGGATAATAAAAAGATTAAAAAATAAAAAATAGTAAGATAAAAAAGATAAAATATAGATAGCAGATAGTGGATTAAGGTACTGGGAGTTCCTTATCTGAAATATTGGGAGCCTTATAGTCGATGTTTTGGACCAGCTTTGTGGTTATTGATTCACTACACAGAGGTGAATGTAAGTTGTAGCAAATGGAAACTAATAAAATGTGTGTATGTACTGTGTGTTCAAAAGCAAGCACTCTCTTCTTTACTACTCACAGTGTAGGCACTGCCCTACACTGTAGCACTGTCCAAACACAGGATGTAAAACTAAATTCTGTAGTTCTTGTCCTACCGTGGCCATTTCCACAATCTGCACAAACTTCTTTATTTGTTCCCTTATTTATAGCATGGGAAAAACAATTATCTGTTAAAAAAAAGGGGGGGAGAGGGGTGGAATTGGAAAAAAAATATTTTTAGCTGTGGAATGGAATGACCTGTATTAATTTTTTCAATTATTTTCCTTCACAAGCTTCTTCAAATTCATCCTAGTATTGTCACAAGTTTATTGTTGAGAAAGTCTTAAATGAAAAGTGCATAGTAGACTATTTGTCATTCCCACTATGTCATGTTATATAAAGTACAACTGAATAGGTTATGTTGCCAAATGAGACAGTGCTAATGGTGAGTTTATCACCCTGCACACAAATTAAAATAATTTGTTATGAATATTCATTCTTTTTAAATGAAGCCTTTGCAGCATGTGGAACCTTGATAGTTAGGATTCCAAGTGGCACTTTCTAATTGTATGAACATCACACCCTCTGACAAAAGGTAAAATTTCCTCTAGAGTTTGAGTAGTTTCTTTGCTGATCACTGTAAACAAAGAGAAAAGTCAGTGTCATGTATTCCTTTCATTCTCTTTATAGTTGTAAAGCATCACCTGGAATAACACATTCAGTTTTAGACACAGTGTTTAAAGAAAGAGGTGAGCCTATTAGAGAGAAAACAGTGAGGATTACCAGAAATCGAGAGAAAGATTATTTACAATGAAAGGTTGAGATAAATGAGGCTCTTGGAACTAAAAGAGAAAGCTAAGGGGAACACAGTCACAAAGATTAACTAAATAGATTGGGTCTGTGTAATTGTGGTACACAGGACTTAAAATGCAGAGGAGTTTTAGATTTGGCATCAGAAAAAAAGAGGGGACTTTCAAATGGAACAGTGGGGTAATAGTAGAATGCTTGAGGAGGTTTGGGGATTTCCATCACTAGGAGTCTTTAAGTACATGTGAAAAGCATCTGATAGGGGTGTTTACTGAGTGGAGTAAGAGACAAGATTACTTAAGGGCCCTTCCAGTGTTATTTTCTATCAAATACAATTTTTCTTCTGATTCCTATGTCTTTATTTAACTCAAACACATCAATGAATTACTATGCTTGGATCTATATGACCTTGCATTAAAAATTAAAATATACCAACAAATATTTTCAGAAAAAATATTGACCACTTCTATTCATTGCCTATCTATGGAGAAATGTTGCATCAAAAGGAATAACATTTCTTCACTTCAGAAAAAGATCAGAGAGACCTAAAAAGGAAAAATATTAATAGAAAGTTGGTGTCCACCATGTATTTCCTTGTGTTTCATTCATATGAGTAAGTTTTTCTTTGAATTTCCCTCTACCTCAGCACCATGAAAAGAGCAGATACGTAGTTTGGTCTAACTATTGGTGACTGGGGGCCCAGGGAACCTGGACGGAGGCTCTTCACCTTTTCTTGGATGGACTTGCTGGGATTCCCGCAGTGTGGCAGCAGCTGTGTTGTGTAACTGCTGAGAAAGTCATGTTGAATATGATGGTATCTTGAGCCTTTTGTCACCAGGGCTGACTTCCAAATAGTAGTAACCTTCAAGTAAAAATGTTAATGAAGCTGTCATTGTCTTTACTGAAGTTACACTCTGAATAACTACATTTACCAACAGTTTGTGAGTTTTCTTGATCATACGGTTCTTATAACAGTAATTTTCATTTGTTTATTAACAACAAAATCTAAACGTTTGTGGGGTTTTTGTCTAGGAAATCACCCTTTCAAGCATTTCTTTTGATGATGTGTTTAAGAGGCAGATGTCAACTGAGTCTAGGTTTCCAACTGTGCTATCTATATTTTAAATTCTCATTCCACACTGAAGATCCTTAATAAAAAATAAAGGATTCATGCAGGATGAACCACGTTTAACTCTAGCAGTACATCACACCAATTGGGTAGTTCCTAGCTAGAGACTGCAGTACATTTCACACCCTGATAACATTTTGAAAGAAAAAAAAAACCCACACAAGAAAGTTTCACTACATGATCTAATTATTTTCTTCATTGTCAAAAGTTTTCTGAAAGTCAATAAAATTTAGTAGAGGTAGCCACTGTCTTTTAGTGTTTTGATCAACAATGCTGTAGGATTGATAAAAGAATGGGCAGAGTGAAAACCAATCTGTATTGCTGTCAGTGAGGATTCTGGCTGGCACACCTGTTCAGAAAAACTTCCTGGGCCTGGAACAATAATCCTTCTTGGATCTTCTTAAACATTTCTGTAGGGACTCCTCTTTTCCATTATTTATTCCAGAGAAGATTATGAGGACAGAGAAAATACTTTTTGTACCATATGTCAGTGCAAAGTCATGGCATCTTTCCAAGTTTTTTTTGTTCTTTAGCTTGTTTTACAGCTACTTTGGGCTATTTCTACTTAGCAAAATATAAGGACCTTGCATATCATCTGTTGTTTAAGGATAGCCTATCATGCGGGACGGGCATGGTTCAAGAAGCTTGTCCATTCTTCAGGGGGTATTAGAATACCATGAAGTCTGTTCATAAGCTAAGTGTGGGCAAGACTGTGGCTGGATTTGGCTTTTGCCTCTCATCTTTTCTTCCTATTTACCAAGACACACCTCTTCCAAAGGGTGCTCAGTGTCCTCAACATATTTACAGTGGTGCAGCACCATGGCAAAGCTGCCTCTGTTTGAGTGAAAGAATCTAATTAAAGAATACAGGCCAGACAATTATTAGTTCTCTCACTTTGGGGGATTGAGCTGGGTGTGGGGGCCAAGTATGAAATAAACAACCTCACCCATATCATGGGAATGAAGATGAGATCGGATCAAGGTCAGCCTCAGCACATGCCCTGCCTCAGACAATGCAAGAAGACAACACAACAAGGAATATAGCCAAAATTTCCAAATCCAGTAGTTTACATCAGTTTTTACTACATTAGTCTTCTATTTACTCTTTTTCTTTAGAAATGTTACTAACAGAGAGTTGAGGTATTGGACCTTAAACTGTATTTACAAATAAAGAAGCCATTTCTCCTTGGCTCTTCCAGGCACATGGATTCAGTGGGTTCCACTGCGGTTTTAGTGACTGTGCTGATATACCATATGGGACAAAGTGAGTTTTGGGAAACAAAGATTGTTGTTTTATTTGGTTCCAAGGCTAAGATAAGTTAAAGGGCAGCACATCAGAGCCTGCCATGGAAAAACCAGTATACAGTCTGACTTCCTTTGCAATTTGAGAGACTGGTCCATCTAGGTGAGGATTAAAACCTTCATAAATGCGGAATACACTTTATTTTTTTCCATGTGTAAGGTTTCACTTCTATTTCTTATGCAAGGATAAATGACAGACCACTCATGAATTTTTATGAGCACACTCTCCAACAACCAAAACATTATATAAAAAAACAGCTTTCTAAAATTATATTTACTTTAGGGGTACACTTTGCTGGGCAAACAGTTCAACTCATATCAGGAATCATTAATAAGTCATATCCAGGTCTGAAATATGAAACAGACCATGTCTGTTATCCAGGCTTTTAAAAAGACACGGCAAGCCAAGTAAGGGGAAAAAGAAAAAAAAAAGAAAAGAAAAAAAAAAAAAAGGGCGATCAAGCTCTGTGTTTCTAGCGTGAAACATCTGTATTTTATCTCATGTACCAGATGATGAAATGACTTTGGAAGCCAGGAGACACACTAGTGTAAGCTTGATTCACCAAGTGAATACACACACCCTTTCAACTACATTAGATGTTTTGCAAGTTATGGTCAGGTCTTCATTTTGCCTGTTGTTCACTGTAAATACGGCACCCTAAAAACCCATTCATTCCTTGGTTACATGGTTTAGTCTACCACATTCTTCTGGAAAGTTCAAAAGGAAAACAATCAGTATGGAATGAGGTCTGTTTCTGATGCAAACTCAAAATGGAATATGTACTTCTTTACATGCAGATAATATATACTGTAGTAAATTACACAGTTAATAGCAGCTGGTTCTGTTTACTATTACATACCACCCCAAAAAATAAGAGCAACCTCCCTCAAACAGCCATTGACCAACTGCATCCATCTTGCATATTTTATTTTTTCTAAACATAATGTAAAACAAAACCAGTAAAAAAGTATTGAGAGAAAACTCAGAAAACCTTTCTGAGAGAAAACAATATTTCAGGCTTTCAAAAGATTATTTAAGTGGACCTTAATTCAGCTATGTAGATACACATATAAAGGTGTCAGAATACAGGATAAAAAAAAAAAAAAAGGAATTGGTTGGGGAGAAGAGTAGAGAAGTAGAGAAATCAGCCGCAGGAGAGAATGGGCCATAGTCTTTCAAATGTGAAAATGTTATGAAATTTAGAAAGCAGAATTAGAACATCAAGGGAAGAGTTAGGAGACCTTCTTAAGGTCCTTTCATCCATATGTGAAATTTCCGGTTGCTACAGGCAAGCAAAAATTATTAATTATCCCATATGTTCTTTGGGCATGCCAATTTCATATTCTAGCTATTTGTTTGTAAAGTAATAACATGGTTGTTACAAGATAACTAGATTGGGAATTAATGGTTATTGAGGATTGTGATTTACTTCTCAGTACTCCTACAGTTTTCTTAAATTTACAGATCTCATAAGTCTTCAAAAAGGGATAGGTCTAGTATTTTATTACATGTGTATATTGTTTTCATTATGTTTTACCGTGTCTGTGTAATTGTAATTACCTCATGGAGATACGTAATCTGGATTTGTGTTTTTATTCATGACTGTATCAGTTTTGCGAAGGCCAGTGCCATGTGCAGAATAAAGTCTTAAAAAAACTAAGTAGCATCTCAACTGGATCACATTCAAATCACATCTCACTACAGAGTGTAAAGGGTAGATAGGTCACCTTCTAAAAGGAATATGTTTGCAGTTAGAGGCAGCCGTGGCACTTCATTTCCTTCTGCATTCCTCACTGCAGCAATTGTGTCATGATCTGACAATAAAATATACTGTAAAAATACTCTCCTTTTAAAAGTCAACATCTAGAGGCTAAGGGTATTAGCAAATGTACACAGAGAGCTATTTTGATAGCATCTTAAAAATACAAGTTTTTAAGTTCCCCTTTTATTCATAGAAGAGCATGAATAAATAAGATTTAAAATGAAGAAAATAAACTATCTTTTTTTCAGTCTGAGCACTTTCTGCTTGCACTATCTGGCATAAAGGTCCATTGTGCATAAGAAGCAGGTAGACAGAGCAAGATGGACAGCACAAAGACTACATACTAATATAGTATATAATAGTAGTATAGTAGTAAGAACTCTTACAATGTAGTTGTGAGTTTAAATTAAATTAAAGACATACCACAAGGCACTTCAAATGCTATTGTATTTAAAAGTAACTCTCTTTAGATATGACCATATCTCTGCTCATATGTGCTCAGGTTTTTGAAGGGTTTTGTGTTGAGTTTTTTTTTAAAAATTTACGTTTTCCAGAGCCAGTGGTGAGCATGAGAAGAGGACCACACGTTTTTCCACATGGACTCACATTTTTTACCCTAAATATTTTTGAGGACACATTTAGTCTTGCTCTAGAATCAGATTGAAAAAAAATCTGGGAGTTCAAAGTAAGACCACTTAACCAACAAGAAAGGAAATACGGGTATGTTGTGTTGAATGGAGCTAAAATTTCACTAATTTTTCTCTAATTCAGTTCAGGGTCACAGTTAATGCCTAACAGCATTAGGTTTCAAGAACCTCTGCCACTCGTGTTGCACAAGCCCAGATGAGACAAAAAATAGGAAAAAAAAGTAATTTTTGCAGTATTTCCCTTCCCTCCCAGTTTGATAATCCCTTGAACAGACTGAATGGGCAAGAGCACTACAGTAGCTTCAGAGCTGCAGTAAACCTCAGCTCAATAAAAGACCCGGTGTGATTCAGGGTCTAAGTTTCTAGAAAGAAACAGGAGAAACATAGCTGGGTGAATGTCAAAGTTGTTACTCATTCTGACAAAAACACAAGAATCAATGTGACATTGAGTCAGATCTTGGCCTGAATAGAGTTTAAATAGAAGGCATATTTCTTTGGGGAAAAAAAATAATAATAATATTTAAAAAAAAAAAACATGAACAAAACCACACCAAGAAGGGATATAAGCTTAAGGACAAAACCAGCTCAATAGGTCTGAAAAGGTCATATGTCTTGTCCTTTAAAAAAAGAAGAGAGAACAGCATAATAATAGAATACAGTGTATTTTCAGAGTCAATGTCTCACTTTTAGAATATGGGTGGTTTACAACTCTACATATTAGACTTGTGGCTTCTATATTTACAAGTTTCACTCACAATTATAACAGCTACAAAATGAAATTTTAAAAGAAAGTTGGATCCTCAAGTATAGAGTGGCATCCTTTAGCGGAAAGCAAAACAGCCCAACAGCTAAAACCAGTAATTTCCAAGCTTTCCATTTATCATCAGTGCAAAGACCAAGGAAATGCATTTTTCATGAGCATTTTTCAGATTTATAAGGCTATTCTTTGGAAAGCTCTGGTTATATTACTGCAAGTACTTTGCACAGGTTTTCGTAAACACATCTCTTGCATCACATTTACCCATTTGGGGAACCTTTTCCTGTGCAAGAAAATTACATTTAAAAGTTTTACATTATTCTAAGTGTACACTGGATTTGGGGTTTTTTTAGTAAATTAAAGTCTATTTCCAGTCAGTAAGAGCTCGATGAAAGGAAAAACTCGCCTTAACTGCCGCTCCCTGCCCTCCCCATTCTCCCACTCCTCCCTAGAAAAAAAAATTAAAAATTGTAAAATTTCTTCTGTCAGTACTAAAGTTGGGACATTTAAGCGTTTATATTTGATTGGAAAGTTAGAGGTTGTCTCCCATGCCAACTATTAGAGATCCAATTGCTTGTGTACATTCCCCTCTGGTGGTGACTAGCAAATATTACAGAAAACAGCAATTGCTGTGGCAAGGATTATAAAAAGTACTTCGCTGAAAAATATCTTTATTTTTAATTGTAAGGCTTGAAATGTTTTAATTACAATAAACTCATCTGACATTCTTCAGTCGTAGTTAACAACTTCTCTGCTTAACCTTACCTTCCTGCTATTTACTTTTTATATCACACCAACTCTCTTGCCAGGATCAAGGTCCTTCTTCCCTGGCAAGACATGCTTCAGTAATATTTCTAGCTTGCTTCTTCACACGCATAGCTCATATGAAATTACAGCACTTAAAACTACCCAGTAGGGATTAAAAAAAAAAAAAACCAACATAAGGCAGGGTAAGGTAGCTTGTTGTAAAGCTGCTGAAAAGGAAAATGAAAATTTGTATTATTTACTGCTTATTTAGAAAAAGGCCAATGGAATTTTCAGTGGGAAAATCAGAACTCTGCCTTGACAAATTCTGAAGGTTAATCAAAACAACTGATGAAGGATAGGAGGATGTGCAACTGCAGGCAAGCATCAGCAACAGATGGTGGGTTTTTTCAGCTGAGTTTCTAGAGACAAAGTGAAAAACATTTATTAAAAACTACATGGCCATGCAATATATCATCAATTATTCAAAATTTTTTTTTCAGAGAATGACAAATAGCTAGTCTCTAAACAGGAAAAATCTTAACATTTGCAGGCCAGTGGGGATCTTCTCTCAAGAGCAGAGAAAGAGGGAAGATCTGCATATTTAAGGATAGGAGAACAGAAAATCTACTACCACCAAACATCCTGCTTTTCTGGAATATTCCTTATATTCTTCCAGGTGACACCAGGAAAGATACTCTTTAATATTTGATCAGTAATGAAAAGTCGGGAAAATACAGGAGTGGTCTTTCAAAAAAAAATTCTTGTCATTGAATTTCTGCATTAGAAGGAGTAAGCAATGGTCACCAGCAAGTTACTTTGAGGGTTATTTGGATTACCAAACTCAAAATGCTTCTGTGCTATACAGTCTAAAGGCTTGAGAGAGGCCTCTACACTTAGGGTCACTTAAATGGACTAAAATCCTATTGAAACAGCATGTTATAACCTGAAATATAGAAAATAGGTCTTCAGCAGGGAAAAAGCCATAGAAAATAAGTCAACAAGAGACAGAAAGGATATAAATTCACAGGACCCACTGTTGCAGAAACCTTTACAAGATATCCACATCTTCACACCTAAAAGGACTAAGAAAAGCAGAAACAAAATGTTTGTTCTCCTCAAGAAGGATAAAACTTACCGACAAGCAAAACCAGTACTTTTAAATTACTTTGTAACTCTAACTCTTCATTCCCTACACTAAACAACTATTAATCTATGTGGAATATATATTTTTTACATAGACAGTGCAAAGTACAGAGGTTAATCAGGATTTTTCAATAAATGCCCTTTCACCCTAAATGTTCAACGAACCTGATGGCTACCTCCCCAGCAGCAGGAACCTCAACAGAAAGAGCCCCAGAACAGAGGCCTTTGTTACCTTGTTGATGCTAGAAGATGGAGAATTTCATTGCTGCTTTAGGTAGCACTGAACTTACTTCACATGCTGACGTCTCCTTATGTCTCTCCAGTCCTTCATCAATACCCACCCCTCTTCTATCCTCCCACCTCAGCAACTTCAGAGATTACTTAATAGTAAATCTCTCGCTTTCCAATCAACATTTGTACAATACCTTTTCTCCTTCCACAAGCCAGAGACTCTGTACCTTCCTCACTTGTTCTTGTCTTTCCAAAGAGCTTTTCCAGAGGTATTCATTTTTACACACTGATAATTTAATTACCTGATACTACACCCCTAGGTTCCAGCTATGGTCAATATGAAGTCACAAAGTTGACACAGCCTTTCTACATCATCAAACCCAAGGTTTTTCTGTCAGCTGTTTATCAGCATATGCTGCACATGTCAAAATTCAGTTTCAGGTATTTTCTATCTCCAAAAGGCCTCTTTACATTTGGGGTTGAAAAGGGTCTTCAGGTGGTACTTACTGAAATACTGCCCTAGTCCCACCTGTCTTGGTTCTTGATAGGTCTCTGACTCACCATGGCCACAAACACTTCTGCCTACTAAAGGTATTTGCTGTCTTGTGAGGTATATACAAGGGTCTAACATTTCATCAGTTGTCTCCAAACTGCACTGTCACAACACGCATTCACCCTGACAGTGTGAAGCTTTCTTGTTACATACATTATCTTGGGGATTGAGCCTAGACCCTGCAAACACTCTTGGTCCCTTGGTAAGGGAGGGCAGAGGTGCCATACCCAGAAGGATGGTTAATAGCTCTCCTAATCTCCTGTTATGTCTGGTGCTGATTTGTATTATGCCAGTTCCCATCAAAAGTTGCAGCACTACAGGCTTTCACTACCATGTTCAAGTAGTAGTCACAAGTAGTCCTGGTAAAGAATAACTAACCATGTCTTTGCTGAGTACCCCACTGTTAAGCAGACAGATTTTGATCTGCTGTGCTGTCCCTGGACCCTTCTGAGTTGTTCTTGTTCTATCCAGGGATATCATATTGAGAGATTTTTTAGCACAGAGTTTTTAAGATGTTCTGAGCTGCTGGTAGAGTCAGACATGGATATGCTGAATTCTTACTGACCATCTCCTAGTCGTGTTCTCCATTGAACATGAATCTAACTTCTTTCACTGAGATAGCTATGTCCCAGCCCAGCTCATTTAGCAGTACACTTATAAATAATAATTATTAATATTATTTGTATTATTATTCCTCCTTCTTCTGCCCGTGTGTCATGTTATGCACATACCCATTGTTCTACCAAGTGCTTCTCCAATTAATAAACTTCCCACCACTTCCCTTTGTGGGAAGACCTCTATATGAGTCTCCTGTTCTCTCTCTTCTTTTTACTTGCTTTCACAACTTTAATTCACTTTAATTCAAAATGTCAGCTTTTTAAACCACCTTGCCATAATAACCAGAACAAACAAGTGTAATAATATGCTGCATGTAGCTAATGGATACTGGCAGTCACTCCACTGATTAGAGAAATCATACATATTTAATTGGCAGGATGAGCTGGATGTGCTAGCTCAATCTGCAACCAACTTCTGATTTATTCTTTACTTTTTATTTTCAGAAAAATCAAAATACTACAGTCTTCTGTCCACTAGCCACAATTACTTTTTCATCAGACATCCATTTATCCATTGTTACAATCACTTGGATCAAAATTCAGAGCTGCGTGCTGTGCAACCTATTATGTTGCACTA
The DNA here is from genome assembly GCA_013400055.1 of Nycticryphes semicollaris. NCBI lineage: Eukaryota > Metazoa > Chordata > Aves > Charadriiformes > Rostratulidae > Nycticryphes > Nycticryphes semicollaris. The sequence goes on from VXBJ01004308.1 coordinate 129,383, forward strand.
CAGACTTTCTCTGTATTAAGTATGATCTTCAAATCTCCTTCTCATTATAAAGCTGAGTAATACTGACATTGAATAAAGTCTGTGCAAAGCTTAACCAAAGTCTTAGTTTTCCACCAGCATAAAAAATTCATTTGAAACACTTTGGGAGGGAAATAGCAGGCAATAGCTTTGGGGAGAACTATTTAACAGATTTGCTTCTCGAAGACTCATTTCTCTCTCCTTCCCCTTCAGAGTTTTCTCTCTTAATTACAGCACAATGGTGTTCTGCAATGAGCCAGTAAAAAATTTTCATAAAAATACCTCACTACACTAAGTCCTCCAAATTTACATACTTTCTAGCTATTTCTGTTTGCAATCAATTATGATCACAGATCTGGATTTGGTCTTGGAGTACTACATTTAAACTAATGTTATTAAACTAGATTATTTTTCTCATTTGTAGTAAGCTGTCTAGAACTTTGCATTAGTGAATCTCAGGATAATGTTTGTATTTTCCTTTATTACAATTACTAATTTACCATTTAAGAGAGTAGAGTTGAATACAATCATGAGCTTCTTCAACTCTGTGAATTCCAAAAATTCACAGAGGTACATTTTTGAAACAGCTTAGAAAAGGCCATAGAAAACAGCTCTCTTCAAGGGAGGGGAAATGAGCAAAAACAGCTTGTAAGACAAGTAAAAAATTGAACTTTTTTTCCTTTCATCCCAGATGAAAAAAAAATATTGCAGTCCTGTGACCCTTCATGTAGGGCCTGTGAGAAAGCTGCTGACTTGTGTACTTCATGTCCAGAAGGTAAGATGACTCAAGCTTCTTTGGGTAAGTTTTGCAAGAAGCTAAAATATTCTGTATCCTACACACTTTCAGGGAATATTTTCATCAATGGTCACTAGAAAGTTCTTTAACAGCTTAAAATATAAGCAAGTAATCAGATAATGCCCAGATGAAGTCAGATATCAGCTTGGAATTAAGCATATGTCTTTGGCAATACAAGTGAAAGAAATTGTTAGATTAATGTTGTTCTTTTTCTCTTTGCAATCAAAAGTTTTAGACATGATGCAGGACTTACTGAATATAGGTTTATTAGGATGATGCACTAGAAAATCCTGATGATTCCTTCTAACCTTAAATTTCAGTGAAGGCTGAGCAGACTACTTTGGGAAATGGATTAAGGAATCTTTTATTCATGTTTTTAGGTGTCACAAAGTTAGATTTTGAGGAAGCACAGGAAGGACGTGTACCTGTTGGAATGAGTCCAGCAGAGGGCCATGAAGATGATCAGAGGGATGGAGCACCTCTCCTATGAAGACAGGCTGAGAGAGTCAGGGTTGTTCAGCCTGCAGAAGAGAAGGCTCCGGGGAGACTTTATAGCAGCCTTGCAGGACCTGAAAGGGGCCAACAGGAGAGATAGGGAGGGACATTTTATCAGGGAGTGAAGCAATAGGATGAGGGTAAAAGTTTTAAACTGAAAGAGGGGAGATTTAGATTAGATACCAGAAAGAAATTCTTTACCGTGAAGGTGGTGAGACACTCGAACAGATTGTTCAGAGAAGTTGTGTATGCACCTTCCCTGGAGGTGTTCAAGACCAGGCTGGATGGGGCTTTGAGCAACCTGCTCTAGTGGGAGGTGACCTTGCCCATGGCAGGGGGGTTGGAACTTGATGATTTTGAAGGTATCTTCAAGCCCAAACCATTCTGTGATTCTATGTTTCTAAATCAAACCTTTTTTTATAATCATACAGGGCAGGAATCCTTAAATATATTCCTAACTGGTTGCTCTTTTGCCAGGAAAATTTCTTATCCAAGGTACCTGTGTTTCTCTGTGCCCTCAAAAAACTTTTGGCAATGTTGCAAGTGGAAAGTGCGAGATGTGCATGGAAGGCTGTGAGTTGTGCTCCAGCCACTGGTACTGTCAGAAGTGTTTGGCTGAACAGGACCATCCTCTCTTCCTCCACAAAGGCAGATGTTTCCATGAATGTCCTGAGTAAGTATTGCCGGCTGAATGACTGCTCCTTATTTTCTTACTGTGCTCCATCTCTTTAAGGTTCAGATCCAATATAAACATTTCAAGGGATCACTAATGTAACCTAGGCTACCAAAAGCTACCACATCATAAAAGTAATTTTCAGCTGGCCTGAACAAACAGTGTTTTCTCTTGCTTAGAGAAAAAGGGAAAAATATTCTTTACTTTTTCCTGTAATAAACAGAATTCAAAGAGAAAGATTCCCATTTGACTGTGATGGATATCAGATTAGGCACATGGGTAGATTGGGTTCTCCTGTTTCCACACTTTTTTCATGAGTAACCATCATACCTATATATACATACAAAATCTGTGCTATGCAGTATAAATATCTTGCTTAGTTAACCTTTTTTCTTAGAAAAATGTGCAGCTTCTGCTTTTCTTACAATCAGTACAAATTGTCTTGCAGTATTTTCCTGCTAACTTTGTCAAATAAGCCAATAAGGGCCAGTGGAAATAATTCCTATCATTAAATGACAGACTAAATGTAAAGTAATCGCATTAAAGCCTACTCTAGTCCAGAAACAACTTTTAATATCAGAAGTTGTGGCATATGAGCAAGGATAATGTTTTGGCGTTAATATATTTGTTCTCAGTACACATTCCCCGCAGTAATCCCACAGTAAAACAAATTTAAACGTTTTCATATATCACTAGTCTTTTCAGTTGTTTTATCACCCTTTTTTCCAAATTCCAGACTATAAATAATGGCTTCCCAGACATCATTCAACAAAGTCCACTGGAGTTAAATTCTGGTTTCAGTCTCAGAGGCATAACTACTTTCCTCTGGAGCAGAGAATTATGTGAGATTTTTTTTTTTAAGTTCTGGCACATGGTGTAGGGGATGGAAAGGGTAACTTGCAGCACTGATAATTTCTGACAGGATTTTGAGAGACTGGACTAGCTGAGTACTTAAGACCAGAATAAGAGAAGACAAGATTGTGAGAAATAGATTCAGGATCATTACACAACTTAGGAGAAAAAAAAAGATGAGAATAGATGGCAAGCACAGTTCTTATCTTCTCTCTAACCTTGCTCCAAACACATCTCCTCAGCCTTCCTTTGGAAAGATCATCTCCAAGAAGTAAAGGAAAAGCACCCCTTTACATGGAAGAATGAGCTTGTTAATGTGAAGTACATGTTCTAGGACTACTTTCTATGACAACTTCTTCCTTACAGCCAAACAATGGAAGTAAACATATGCATCAGCAACCGTCTCAAAATGTGGATATGCTTTTTTTTTAAGCTTTTAAAATTTTGGTTTTGAGGGTGTAGGCAGATTGGACTGCATCCAGCCTCTCTTTTTAACTCTCTTCTCCTGAAATATAGGCACAATTTTTGGCTTTACTTTCTTTATGACTAATAGTCTTGGTTGTCTACCATTGCTCTCGCACCACAGATACAAGTTAAACATGCTATGCTCCCTGTTCACTATGTCTGGCTTGCTGTCCCTAAATGCAGGTACTGCTTAGCATCTTGGTTTCATTGGGTTTTTTTTTTTTTCAAACCCAGACCTCCTTATTCTACCCGGCCAGTTCAGGGTTCACAGTTCAGAGTTTTTTTCTTCTCTCTCTGCCCTCTAGGGTGACTGAGGCTATACTTTTCCGTCTTTCCCTGATACTACTGCTGAGGGTCAGTTGTGCAAGGCTAGAGGTGTCATCTGTCTTTTCCCAAACATTATAGTCTTCCTATCTATCTTTCTTCCTAAGATGGAAATCAAGGCCTGAGCAAGAAAATCCAACATCCCTTAGAGACTAGGTAGAAGAACAAAGGAGGGCCAGACTCTTTCGTAGCACTAACCATGCACATTTTCTGTTCACAAACAGAAGGGCTGTATGTGGAGGAATGGTAACAAATTGTGTGATAAACTGCTTGATCCCATGAAATATGTATGCTGGGAAAATGTCATTTATATTCATATTTTTTGTAGCCTGTGTTGTTTGATAACTATACATTCACCAACAGAATGCTTTGGGTTTGTTTCCATTCAACAGGGGATATTTTAATGATTCTGGGACTTGCAAGGAATGCAGTGAATCCTGTGAGACGTGCATGGGAAGTGCATCCAAATGCCTGTCCTGTAAAAGTCCTTTGCTTCTGGAACATGAGAAATGTAAACCTACCTGTTCAGAGAAGCATTTTGCCTCTGAAGGAATCTGCAAACACTGTCCTGAAATGTGCCAGGAGTGTATTCACAATGAAACATGCAAAGGTATTATAAAGAGCTGGTCTTGACTTGGATAAAATCCATCTGAATCTCTCTAGAGACTGACAGAAACACAGATCTGAAAAGAATTCTGTAATGAGAAGAAATAAAAAAGGAATGTATATAATTTTGCTAACCTCTAAGATATTATCATATCTCGATGATCCCAAGGGTCTTTTCCAGCCTGAATGATTCCATGATTCTATGATTGCTAGCCTCTACGACAACAACTAAGCAATCAGTGTTTTATGATAAGACTCAGTCTGAACCATTAATCTGAAAAGATTTCACTTTTCTTTACCTGTTCCTGTTTACCTTTGGAGATTCCTGCTGGTTTGATTGCATTTCTGACCTAGTTGCATCCATGCCTAAACCTTTGCATACGCATTTACACCAATGTGAAATGGAGAACATTTTTTTTCTAGTTTTGTTGAACTTTACATCACTTTACCACTTTTGCAAATGCATACTCATGGTAGAGAATGAAATCTCTGTAATGAAACATATTAGGAAAGCCTTGGATATCCTTGTGAGCCTGAATGCCTCCATGAAAAACTCTGGGATAATTAATGTTGAGCAAGCCATTCCAGAAACATAAATATGGATGCAACAAACAAATGAACAAAAATAATCCACAAAGCTATTAAACCAAGTACTCATAATAAAATTAGCAGCTGAATCACAGCTCTATCCAAAGACAAACATTCAGGTCCATATATTCCAGACAGACTCATGTTTTCATAATAAACCAAACAAAATTTCAGATGTGGACATCCTTGCTTTTGTAGGAAGTTCATAATGCAGACATAATATCTCATCAAAAGTCCACTTATATTCAGCAGCAGCACGGTTTGGTTAATATCAGCAAAGCTGAACAGATGGCTGGGTTTTCTCAGTCTCTTGATACAACGCAGAAGATGCTGTGCAAGGGTTGGACCATTATGGGCAGTTTGGAGGGGAAAGAGTTGAAAAAGAAAGGACTGCCTTCCCAAATGGTCCTCTTATCTCCTGTTATGACAGACACTGCAGGATTTCTTCACCCCCTCTCTTAGAGAGGTCAGAATTCACTGCCTGTTTGCTTATCTGTTGTTTGTTATCCTCTGCAGAGTGCATGGATGAGTTCTTCCTGCACGAGGGGCAGTGTGTTCAGGACTGCCCTTCTCACTTCTATGCTGAAGACAAGCACTGCTTTCCCTGCCATGCAGACTGCAAGGATTGTGACGGGCCAGACTCGGATGACTGCACTGAGTGCACTGTCAACTACTTTGTCCTCTATGGTGGCATGTGTCTTGAAGAGTGTCCTGAAGGGACTTACTATGAAAAAGCCACTGAAGACTGTCAAGGTTGGCAGCTCTTGTTTATCCCCAGAATGACACCAAGATACATGCAGGCCTCATCAAAGAGTATCTTCAAAAAGCCTGCATGTGCCGGCTAATGTTGCTGTCAGTGTTCTGGAAACAGAGGAGATAGCTAATGCAGAAAAATAACAAGACAGACCTTAGAACCGTAAAAATTGGAGAAAACAGAGAGGGACATAGGAAAACTAGATATATTTAATATTATGGGCAACCACTCTGGTAAAGTGGTGAGTGTTGCTGGAGACAGTATGTTGAGAACAACTGCCCAGCAAAAGCAGTTCCAGTACAAAAGGAAATCTAAGGATTACGCATCAACCTCCTTTCAGACTGAAAATAGTAAAATGTCTGACCATGCAGAAGCAGCACTACCATTCTGTTTCCATCAGCCTCTCACCCTGAGATTGATGTCTGTTCCTTCCAAAATTAAAGCTGAAATAATTACCTCAAATGCAACAAGAAATGGTGAGGTGACATTCCTACTGTTTGTCTATTTCAGCATGCAATAGGACATGCCAGACTTGTTCTTCTTCTGCTGCCTGCCTTACTTGCAGAAATGGCCTGATGCTGAACTATGATGGGCACTGTGTGGCATCTGGATACTGCTCACACACTGAGTACTACGTTGAGAAGACTCAGACTTGCAACTCTTGTCATAAGAAATGCTTCCACTGCTCAGGACCCACTGAACACGAGTGTCTTAGCTGTGCAAATAACCACTATCTTCTCAGTAAGTGTCTTGCTCCTGCCTCTAGATTTCACTCCACACTGAAAGCACAAAATAGGCAAGTTTCTGTCACATCTGTGAAACCTCTAGGGCTGCTTCAGCCAATCTAAATATTGCAAACTTGACTTGACAAGTAGATAACTTGTGCAGAGATAATTACTTTTGCCGGGTTACCTGGAAACTCTGTTAGACTGCACTTGCCACTCATTGGGGCTAAAGCAGGACTTCTAAGTAGCTACAAACTCCACAAAGAGCTTACATTTTCCTGTTGGTTTGTTTAATCCCTGCAGACATCTGATGCACAAAGAAATACTTAAACAGAATTGTTATAAAGTTGTTCATGGATCACTAGGTCAGTATCTAGTGGATGGCTGAGGTACAAAACTATTTTCTGACTTTGGAACAAAATAATGTATTGTCTCAAAAAAAATTAGTAAAAAAATTAAAACTCCAGGCCTTAAATTTTACTTCTTTGCATATTCTTTAAAAAGCAAATATTTTTTTTTAAAATCATTGCAAGAAAAATGTATTAAAATTATCTTTCATGCAGGAAAAATCTAAAGAGAGTTTGAATTAAAACTGAACCTGAGCTTTTTTAGTCTAATTTTGATGTAGATTTTGCATTCTTGTATTTCTGAGGTCTCCCATAAAACTCAACTTTTATCAACACACTCAGACGCTTTGCACCATTACAGTTGATAAAGTTGATGGAAGCATCTAAATAAACATCTTAGACTGGAGAAAGCATTGTAAGAAAAGTAGAAATAAAGGGAAGTACCTTCCTTTATCCACTTGCAACATAAGCAGCAAAACTATAAAGACAAGCTAGATAATGAGCACAAGCTACTAATGATCGCAGCTCTCTTAGCTTGAGTTTGTTGCATCGGTCCTAACTTCTCATTCAATATTCCTATTCTAATGACCCTCTGAATTCTCAGTGAAGAAGTGGGATGTAACTGGTACATTCAGCAGCATTATGGGCATTTATTCCCATAACATAAAGCAGCAGTCGCAGACAGGGGTAAAGACCAACGAACAAATGTCATTAAATCTCAAATTAACCATCAGATTCATCATATATACAGAATGCAACGAGGCTGATGCTTGGAGTAAAACCTAAGGAAAATGTCAATGTAGACCGAAAGTTTCCTAATTACTGTTTCGTCTTTTGTATATTCTGAAAGAAATGACAGCTGCTGTTTTTTGTTATTTATTATGCATTTATTTTTCCCAAGGATAAAATATTACCTGTTCTGAAAAGCCTGCTAATGTACATAAAATGCAGAAGTGAGGACTTATGAACTGAAAAGACTTAGAAGAATCAAAAAATAATTACTATATCCCAACATTCTTCTTGTTCTGGCGTGTGCTCTAACAGTGATTCCTGTTACTTAGCACAACAGTTTGAGATGGTTTATGGCAGCAAATACTGAATATGATGTATATGATGTATTATTCTGTGTTGGTTTTTGTGCAGATACAACCTGTGTTGAAACATGCCCAGATGGGTATTATGTTGACAGCGATGAGGGACAATGTTCCCCATGCCACAGCGCCTGTGTCACTTGCACTGGAAAACACAGCTCTCAGTGCCTCTCCTGCAAACCAGGCTGGTACAGACAAGGAAAAGGATGTGTAAATCAGTGTCCAGAGGGGTAAGGTCCAAGATCTTTAACTAAGAGAGATTTGAGCAATTAGACCACTTTGCCCTATTCTACTTTGGAGTTAAATCGAATTGAATTTCAGTCCCAGTTGTTCCAATATGTTGTCCCAGTACAGAGGTAGTGGGAAACCTCCCCTCAGAGTGGAAAACTGTAAAGTCAGTGCACGAACTCAGACCCAAGATTCTTACACTCCAAGAATGTTCTTAGCTTATGTTTATACAGCATAATAAATGTACTAAGTTATCTGTTAGTCAGTTTGAACACAGGAAGCAGTGTAACTTCCTTCAAGCACACTTGCAGCCTCCATTTAACCTGAAGTTTGGACAAGGTTACTTTTGTTTTGCATTGAGTGAATGTTTCATAATAAAACCAAACTTTAAAATACCTCTCAACTGAGGACTCAGAATTCTAGACAGCAATTTCATTAACATGAATCCATTTAATTTCAAAATGTGAATTCAGTAGGCTCTTTTAAATGTGTCCCAGATGCTCAAATTTGGGAAGTAGGCCTATGATTTCTGGTTCAGCTCCATTTCATTTTGCAGTACCATATGATCATATTGGCTGTTCAATTGAATTATCATCCCATTAAATTGCTACTCTGTAATGACCACGTCTCAACAAATCCACAGTGCAACAATTCTTTTTCCCTGACAACATGACTTAGTTGAATACTGTTCCTCTGCTGTTATCCTTTGGTTTATCCTGTTTGTACACTGAAAGGAAATACAAGATTTCAGAATTTTCAATTGACAGCGGGTGATCAGGAGCAATGAGTAATTCAGTGCTTAACCAGTATCTCCAGGGTATCTCTTGCAGAGTCAAAACAGAGTTGGGTTTTTCTGAGCCCTGCTTATTTATATACTTACTTTGTGTCTAAATTCACCCTAGATTTTAGAAAGCTTGCTTTATGCATTCTTAATTAACAATCTTGCTTTATAGATTTACAAAGTCTTGTTTTGTAGATTAATTCCAATGGTCAAGGGGAATTAATGGAAATTAATTCTGTTTTCACTAAGATTGTAAATGCTTTCGTTGATCACACTGCTATCTCTTTTATACATTTATAAAATCATGATAAAAGCTAAGGGTGAAGGATGTTTTGGGTTTTCTATCACTCCTGGACTTTAGGCAAAGCCATGACTATCTGATCTGTTTTAGGTATTTCCCACAAAACTCCACTGGATCATGTGAGAGATGCCACAAGGGCTGTAAGGAGTGCATGGGGCCTCAACCCACAGATTGCCTTTTCTGTGATATGCATTTCTACCTGCTGCGCTCCAAGAACAAATGTGTTAGCTCTTGCCCTGAGTATTACTTTGAAAGCAAAGACAATAACGTCTGTGAAAGATGCCACCCTTCCTGCCGAACTTGTGAAGGTAAAAGCATACACTTTGTTTTTGACCAAAAAAAGAATTACCAAAATACCTGTCAACTCTTTGATTTGGTTTTTTTTTTGTTGTTGTTGAGTTTGGGGTTATTTTGCTCTCTGCTCCAAGATTTGGAAAGCCTTCACAAAGAGATGTACCACGTACAGTGCTACCTACCTGCCCATGACCTAAGGTGCCCTAGGTGACTTGCTGCACTGGTTGCCCCATGCCGCCACCTTACTTTTAAAATGTTGACTGATCAAGATATAAACAAGGACACGAATTCCTGACAAGCTCCCCAGAAGGCTGCCTCCAGCCACAGAGGAAAAGCATAAAGGCAGCCCCTCATAGGGAGTGCTGGGAGTGAGTCCCGGTACCAAATCAATGAAGGGAAACAAACTGATGGTAACGAAGTTTCCATTAGCAGGCTTCTCGCAAAGAAAGTTCCTCACCAACTTAAAAAAAAAAGGCTCTGTTGGCATTGTGGTTTGAGGAACCCGCAACAATTTGGTGTCGTTCAGGCAATTATTCTACTACCCGATGATTCCTGCCCACCTGAGAATGGGAATTGGGCACAAATTGAGGGCTGAAATATGAACAGATTTAGTAGAGTAGGACTAAATAGTTAACTTTAAAAACTGTAAAGAACCAATATTCATGCCAATACCAATATAAGATATACAAGGATTATATTCAGCCAATTCTACCCATCTATGAAGCTGTGCACTCCCAGCAGTGGATAGCAAATGTCAGACACCGCAACCACTATGGCTTTGGGACAAAGGGGTCCTGCACATCCTCCAGGGGTCTGACACTAGGGCAAGAATTTCTCAAGATCGCAGCCATCACGGGAGAGAGACAACTTCTTAACAAGCTTTCTAATTTATATTGAATGGGATGTTCAGCTTATGAAATAATTCTGTTGGACAGTTAATCAAGTGCCCAAGCCTCTTTCCTCTTCATCCCTGCACCTGACTAACTCAAGAACACAAAGGCTTTGAAACCCACATACTATAGCTGGCTATAAAGTAAATATTTTCACAAATTCAGACACTGGAGTCTTCTAAAATGGCAGTTTTCCCAGGCATTAGAAGAAAAATTAGTCTTGTGTTGCTCAAACTAGGACAGTTTGTTGGAGCTGGACCTCATTTCTCATACAAACACTGAAAAATTACTGAAGAATATCTCGCTTTTTGAGCTGTCCAACTATGTGTTACTCTGTGGAAATCACGCATCTTTATGGCCTGCAAAGGGAAGAATAGAAAATCAACCGCTAACAACATTTAACAATAAGTCCATAAAGCATATCTTTTGGGTGAAAAGTAAAACAAAACAAAAAGCAGTGATGTTCGCTGCTTTTAATACAGTTAAGTACTTTTCAAAGTTAACTTTGGGAGACCATCTGTTTTGCTCTGTGACACACTTATGTATTCAGTTTCTTCTTTTTCCTAAACCACCCAATTCTGAAGCAAGCAGCATTAATCCCCTTGAACCCATTTGGTATCCTATTCTCTCCAAAAGAGCATCATATGAGAGCTCACAGGTGCCATTCTGCAGCTTAGAAGACATCTTATTCTAACATACAAAATTTGTCTTGCATAGTGGATATACCAGATAGCACAGATGGCTAATTGCAACATAACTATATTTAAAATTGTGGAAGCAACTCTTAGAGTGAAGCCACCTTCAAGAACTATTAAAATGTAAATGTATAAAAACATTATAACAAGTAACAGGAATATTTTGGCTTGGATTATCAACAAAAAGATAGCCATTTTAATTTACAGATTACTTCCATTTGATTTTGGCTTTATTTGGGATAAATACTGTCTATCATAATTACAGATACCCTAAGATGAAACACAAGCTAGTCCTTCTAACAGCAAGCCTGCAGGTGTTCTGTAATGCATCTGCATTTCTGATGTATGAGCAAAGAAGTGTTGTGGCACCTTATGCTTAAGAGCAGGAAGGCAACCCCTGTACTGCCTAGAGAAATGACAAAGTAAATTAACTGGGTTATAGAGCGTTGCTAACTTCACCTGGTTAGCTGCTGCTAATGTGAACTACTTGCATTTCCATTTTCTTCTTTTCAGACAGTGGCAGAAATTGCCTAGTTGCAAGGTAATGAACAGGTGCATCTTAACACATAGGAGAGCAGGTCCAGTCCAAAGAAGAGTAATGAAGCTGGTGAGGGGTCTGTAGAATAAGTCTTATGAGGAGAGGCTGAGGGAGCTAAGGTTGTTCAGCCCGAGAAGAGGGGGCTGAGGTGAGACCTTATCACTCTCTACAGCTACCTGAAAGAAGGTTGTAGAGAGGCACGGGTCAGTCTCTTCTCCCAAGTCACAGGTGATAGGACAAGAGGAAACTGCCTCAAGTTGTGCCAGGGGAGGTTCAGATTGGGTACTAGGAAAATATTTTTTCCTTGATGGAGTTAATTAATGGGAATTGGCTGCCCAGGGAAGTGGTTGGGGCACCATCCCTGGAGGTATTTAAAAAATGGGTTGACATAGTGACAGGGTTTAGTGATGTTTGGGTTTTTTTTTTTCTATCTGAGTTAGTTTGATGGTTAGACTGGAGGGTCTTAAGGTCCCTTCCAACCCAGACAATTCTATGATTCTATGACCAGCTCTTCAGTTCAATGTTTCACAGAAACACTGAGTGCACCATCTGTCCCTGAAGAGTCTCCAATATGCAAAGTTAATATGATGTTCTGTTGCACCTAGTGAAGAATATTTTTTTCCTGTGCAACTGAAGAGTTTATTTTGCTATCCAGACATAAACATACCTTCATTTATTGTGGTTTGAAGTGAGTTAGCCAGCAGGCCTAATAAGAATTGATTTTATGAAGGAGAGCATTTGTCCAAGGCTTCCCGCAATTTTAATTCAATGCACTGATATAATTCATTTACTGAATGTTTCACAGCTTTCCTGTACAACTGATTCCCATAACAGCTTTTCCAACAGCCTCCTTATGCTCGACTCGTCACTGCTGATTCTTGCTGTTGACAATAACTTTTTCTTGGTGGCACTGATCAGTATAATTTTTAAAGGCGGTCAGATGACAGTTTTCCTGTTGTAAAATGTTTGTTTTATTTGCCTTTCTAGGGAAGGGGGCATTAAGCTGCACATCATGTGTTTGGAGCTACAGTTTATTGGGTGGAATGTGCAACTCAGACTGTTTTGTAGGTGAATACAAAGTCCAGGAGCCACCAGGACATGAGGTACCTATTCATAAGCATTTTCTCCTGTGATTTGTGCACTGGACTTTATTTCTGAACACAATAAAAACAACTCAGAATGCTCTTCTCTGAGTTTTCACAGCTGTTTATCTTTAAATATGCTTCCTTTTTCCTTCTCTTGGCAGAGGAACCATTGTCTCCTTCTGGAGTTGCCTACCAAAGCCACATGAACAAAATCAGATATATTAGTAATAGACCTTTTTTTTTTCTTCTGGTATAACTGAAATTTCGCCACAGATTTCTGCTGCTTTTTCTATAAGAAATCACATCACATTTCCTGACTGACAGCCCTGATCGCAGAAATCTCTAGTGGAGAGACAGACTGAAGTTAACAGAGCTGTATATTTAGTAGAGTAGAACCACAATTAGGTTTAGGTTTGTGCCACAAGACTGGGTACTCCAGCTCCCAGATTTCCACTAACTGCTTTCCAAAGATATTTATTCAAGAATATAGCAGCAAGGCAAGCCAGTTGGCTTGAAATGCTGTATACCCTGGAATCTCTGGCCAGGAATAATCCCTTATAAGTGCTGCTCCATGACTGTGAGCCTGAGCAAACAGCCTAAGAGCTGGGAACCACAGAGGTCTGCAGTTCTTTGCATGAGCTTTCATTCTAGGAAACTGGACTTCCTGCTATGACCCTTCCATCTTGCTCTGGCTTTTCAGTTCAGGACAAGCAGCATTGCACATCTGACAAGTGTGATGAAAGATTACTGGACTTCCCAGATCCTCACAGTGGATATGGGGTTCTGGTCCTGTGGCAGAAAAGTAGCAATTTTTCACAATAGACCAGGAACTGGGAACACTAGAAGCCCTGAACTATCCAAGCTTAGAGTATTAGCACGCTGCAAGGTCAATGTGACAACAATGATCTCCAGTAGTCTTTGTACACAGAGGCTCCCAGTAGTCTATCTGGAATTTGAGATGTGTGTTTCTCTAAGTTGTTTCTTTAAAATAGAACTAACACTATCTAATAAAAATCTGGTTTGCTAGAAAATTTCCAGGCAGATTTATTCCTTACTTCTGTTCCTTCCCAAGTTAGAAAGGAAATTCATTCTCTCAGCTGCCTTTTCTTTTTCCAGAATATTTCACATTGCTCCTTCCATGTCACTTACTTGCATTTATTCTCTTGAATACACATCTTGAAGGCCACTTTACCATCATTACTGCCAAAAAACCATGGAATTGCTATGTGGGACAAGCAAAACAATAACACACTTTCTGGCCAAAGAGCTTAGGGTCTGGAGGAATTTTAGCTTGCTACCTAGCTAAGTGAGATCTTTAAGCTTCTACAACATTTTCGCCCCTCTCCCTATGAGCACACCACTGAGAACCCAGGAAATACAAACCAAATTTTAGTTTTCATACTCCCTATGGTATTTTGACATTGACACCTGTGGTGCCACAGAGATGGCCACCCAGAGACTGAATGACAGGGTAGAACTGCCAGGTCGGGTCCAAAGAATCCCAAATGAAAAGTGTAATGCTTCTGTTCTTTGCCTGAAGGAGGACGAACCCAAATGTGAGAGATGCGACAGCTCATGCACCGAGTGCAAGGGACCTGGTCCTCACAACTGCACAGTCTGTCCAGCCAGCATGCAGCTCTACCTGGAGGAAAGCCGCTGCCTGCCCTGTTGCAGCAACTCTGACCTGGCAGTCACCCCAGAGTGCTGTGACTGCAGTGAAACACAAGGTAGGACCATGCTGAAGGGCTTTATGACTGACTAGGACGACATTTAAAAACCAAGCAGAGGATGGAGCAAAACCAGCACCGCTGAGCTGCAGGCACATGGTGTGTCTTTACTCTTCCATCACCAGAATAGGAAGGACTTTATACAAATTACAGCAATTGCAACTTAGGGAGGAGATGGTACCTTCTTTCAGCTATTGTGTTAAATGGCCAGGCATTTCATAAACCGATGCCTGGGAAGTGGTTGCTTTGATGGAGAGCAAGCTCAATCATTGTATTTTAAACTCATCATGTTAAAACATCTTTGTGTGCCTGTTAACTTTGCTGTTTCTTTCTGATTATTGCTAATCTAATAGAGAGACATAGCTATCCCAGCAATCTTACTTACATCCTTATACCATCACAGGTACAAGAACACGCTTGTGGTACTGTAAGAGTACTGTATTTAGTTGGGTGCACATAAAAATATGAGCCTAAACATTGTCCAGAGGTGGTGAATTCTCTCTCTCTCTGGAGACATTCAAAACCTGCCTGGACAAGTCCTGTGCAACTTGCTCTAGGTAGACGCACTTTGGCAAGAGGGTTGGACTAGATGATCTCCAGAGGTCCCTTCCAACCCCATACCATTCTGTGATTCTGTGATTGTGATGAGTTTCTTAGAACAAATATCTCCCCACCATACTCACGCACACTGGTTAATTTAGTTCTTCTTGTTTTTTACTGGCTGTTGTAGATGACTGCGTATTGCGAACCACTCTACCACCCAAGAGCAAAAACAAAACAACCTTCTTTATTATTACCTGCATTTTGCTTCTCCTTGTCACTGGAGCCATTCTATTCATCTGGAGAAAATCACGAGCCAAAACCCAGGCTGTCAGTAAAGGTGGGTATGAGAAGCTGACAAATCACTCCAAAACATTACCTTCCTACCTGAGCAACTACCATGACAGTCCCAGTTACCAGGAAGATCAAGTGATTGAGTATAGAGATCGAGATATTGAAGATGATGATGAAGAAGATGACATTGTCTATATGGGCCAGGATGGCACAGTCTACCGCAAATTTAGATATGGACTTTTAGAAGATGATGAGGAAGATGAGCTTGAATACGATGATGAAAGTTACTCATTTAGATAACTCTTTATTAGTTTCCTGCTTTGCTGCTTTTTCCTATAATAGTACAGTAATTTAGTTAAGCATGTTTACTTACTTCTTAGCATGCTGAGCTCAAGATTTTAGCTAACAGTTATTGTGACAACAGAATGGTTTGTAAAAACATTTTTTCCTAAAGCTTTACGTAAATGCTTGCCTAGGCTTTTAAGTAGCACTCCAGACATAGGCTGCCTAATAGATTATGTTTCTGTGCATTTGTGTGGAAGGTAAATCCTTTCCCAATATGTATTTGTGTGCATTACAACTAATACAAATTCTGTTTCAAATCATGCACACACAGTTATTGACAACCTTGCCAATCACTACTAGAAATGTGCAGATACAAGCAAAATGGGCATATTTATCTACTTGATAAATGCCATGGGGATAGAGTGGCAGCAGTTTACTACATTGTGATTATAGTTACTCAACAGTTCATAATAGAATAGGCAGGTTTGCTGACTTTACCTGGATTTTTTTTTTTCGTCATTGCTATTATCTGATGCACCCCATATTCCTCAAAGCCAACACATTCCTCCTTATAATCTCATAGCATACTTCCCAGTGAAATTGTGCATCTGTGACATGATGTTTTACGATTTCCGGTTGTGACTCTTGCTCCATGTAACTATATTGTATCCACAGTTTGTATGAAACATAAGTAAAATATTTCACATATCAACCTCTGATTAATCTTTACTGTGGTGTTTGTCAAGTAACCTTTCATTGTACATAAAAACTTTTGGGTTTACTGCAAAGGCAAGTGTGGTCTATAAGCATGCTTACAAAAAAAGGTCACCTTTTGTGTTTTTAAATACTTCTCAGTGATCTAAACACAGAACATTTACTCAAGCAGCTTTTCCATTTCTATTGTGAATGGTTTGGGGTATTCAGACAATAGCAAAGGAAATAATTAGAACTGTAATGTAATTTACAGGAACACAGCAATGGGGTTCTACTATTATTATTACAGAAAGATAATTTATCATACTAAAGAAAAGGATGCTCTTCAGGGCCCTTTGTTGTGAAAAAATAAATTATTTGCACAAAACTGTCTTGAAAATACTATTATTTGTCAAGTTTCATTCACTCTCAGCATTCCTTTAGATTTCCAGTAAGAATCTGCTCTAGAAGTATAAATCAATTGCTTAGATTTAGTGTCTACAATGGAATTGTGTGAAAATATCCAATTTTTATGGCTCAGTGTCTTAGTGGAATTTTTTCTGTGTTTGCGCACACCATTTCAACCAAATTTTGAGTTATCAGCTGTGTATTCTTTCACTTCTGATTATTCCTGCTCTGCAGGAAGGAAACTTTCCTTCTGGATGTCAGAAGAAGAAGGGGACTTCCTTGTACTGTTAAAGCTGCACAGGCAGAACTCTTACACCATTTGATAGGATAAAAGGAGTACTGGTAAACTCCCTCCCCACGCAAAAAAAAAAAACCCAAACCAAACAAAACACCAAAAAACCAATGCTTTTTGGGAGGGCTTCAAATAGTTACTCAAGTGATAAGCCTGTTCTTAAGAGGTGGCAGCATGCATGCAGCAGCATGCGTGATTTTTACACTACAGGGGTAAGGTGACAAGGTGCATGTCTTACAAAATGGCAGGTAATTGCCTTGAAAGTGAACCAGTCTTTTTCGGAGAGCAGTGACTTCATGACTGAAGTCAGAAGGATTTGATATGAAGGAAGAGAATCGCATTCAAGCTTCTTAATTTTTTTTTTAAAGTGTAAGTTTCAAAATAGTGTCAAACAAAACAGAACAGAATAGACCTGAATTTAGTGACCTGCAAAGTCATATCCCTTTTACAGCTTTCACAATTAAAACTCCCTGCTAAGAGTCCACAGGGAGACCATGAATAATAGGTTGAACAATTAGTTGGCACCAGAGGAAATTATTGATGAGTCACACACAATTCTAACAAAATTTGACAGAAAACAGAGTACAGCTAAGGAAACCAGTAATAAATGTACTGAGAACACAGCACATAAAGAAAATACAGCCTTTCTGGATTATTTTATGGACTTTTAGTGTCTAAGACCATTACATTCTGTCCTGAAAAAAAATTCAAATCCAGTCGTTCAATTCCACAAATCCTTATCTGTCACAAAGCCAATTCTTCTCCTTTCTCCTGCCTTCTCCTCCATTCACCATAGAGAGAAAGGTGTCCCAAAACAAACATCTTTCAAAAACAAAGCTGCTATGGCATGTCTTCTATTCAACTGTTCTCTAACACATTTTCTTTTAATTAGTCTCAAATTTTTGTTATCTTTGACAAGTCTATTTCACCCTCTTGCTTCTCAAGATTTTTTCCCCATCTCAAGTTCCTTCCTTTCCCCTGCACCTTTTTTTGCTTACTCTCATTCATCCATGGAGTTTGCAAAATCCTTCAGTCTTTACCAATTACTTGTATTTTCCCAATCCTCCTCTGAGGGAACTCTTAACCTTTCAGCAGGAAAGATCTTTCAGAAAGATGTCATGGAAATCACTTATATCCTACACTTTTACCACCCACTTAGCTCTCGTGTAATCCAGTAATTGGATTTCAAAGGGAAGCGTAGGCCACCAGTGTTCTTTACCTTCTCTTTCTACAGAGTGTATGCAAAAAGAGAAATATTCTCTCTTCCATAACTCTGCCCTGATGTTTTGCTAGAAAGGAGGCAAAGTAGACTGTAAGAGTTACATTTCAAGTGTCTTGAGGCCCAAGACTCCTTCTACAGGCTATTCCCTGATCAGACTATATACTTCATAATTGCCTCTGGGTCTTGTTATAACTCCAGGACTTCTTTCTGGCTGAGGATTCAGACCGAAATTTCAAAACAATGAGAGGAATGAAAATACGACAAACGTAATTGCCTAAGTTAACACAGAGACCAAGCCTTTCAAATGGGCACTTTGAGGCATTTGGTTTTTTCATGAAAAATAATGTGTGTTTCAAGAGAAATATATATCTCTGCATTAAAAAATGTTTTCTTAGCAATCAAATTTCCCACTTTAAGTTACCTATAGAAAAATTCTGATCATCCTTAGTAAGTCACTATTTTACCATGGTAACCTATGTCCATTTGAGTCCCTGTTGGGGTGGGGATAGGAAGGGGGTAGAAGAATATATTTCAGAGTAGACCAGAATTAACAATTTTTCATCCCCACCAACCTCTTATGTGTACTGTGGTTTGAAGCCTGAAATTTAAGGAGAAACCAGACTGCATCCTGATGAGGAACAGATATTCTGAATAAGGGCTCAAAAGCACTTTTCAACAGAAAGACTTTAGGAAGTTTTTCCACTCTTTTTTTTTTTTTTTTCCTGATCAGTACACACATGCAACAATAATAAGCTATCATATCAAACAATAGATGACTCAAGATTATGACTCTACAGAGACATACTTGCAGTGAACTAGATACATTTATAGGTGTTAAAATGCAAAATTAATAGGAGAGATATGCACATGTAAATTCCATTCTCCTTTCAAGGTAGGTACCGTATGTCCCTACTTCATTGGTTGCTTCCTACTGCTCAGAAACATCTAGGAAGTTGCCTAATACATGTTGCTGATTTTAACATCTCTCGTGATTTTATTAGTTATTCACATGATAAAATATTTTTTTCCATTGGAAAAGATACGTTACAAACTAGTGAGTAGTTACGACTTTTTTCCCCCATCACCCTTTTTCTGATTCAGGTTTATGATGGAGTAAAGGTCTCAGACCTTAACAAACAAACCAGATGCACTATCTCTTTGCATGACTTCATACGTTCACATTACCAATTTAACTGAATAGTAAAAAGGGAAATAAGTACTCCTTTATTCCTCCCCATTCATAGTGTCTATTTAGCATTTAGAAAAACACATTCTCTTTTTTCAGGAAGAGTTCAGGTGCTACACTTACTTAATAAACATTAAGCTAAAAAGGTCTTGCTCTATTTTATTTCAGGTATTCCTCCATCCTTGCTCACGGCACATCATGTCTAAAATCCTCCTTCAATTATTTTTATGTATTTTCTCCTCGTTCTTGTCACCAATATCTTCATTTCCCAGTTATTCTTTTTCCTGATGCAAAAGATTAATATTATCACTGAAGTATCTCATCATTAGTTAAAAAAAATAATAAATAAAGCCAAATATAAATTTTACTGTACTCTCTTTCACTGACTGACAAATCTTAGCACTATGGAAAAGCAAGCTAATCTTAACCTCGCAATCTTAAAAAAAAAAAAAAAAAAGAGTAATTTGCTACTCTGCCACAAAAAAAAAGAAAGGAAAATAAAATTCTCACTCTTTATAGATCATTATATAGTCAGTACTTTAAGTTACCCAACTAATTATGTATTAATTGACATTGTCAGCAATGTTTACAAAGTTGTAGTCCCCTTAGAAAACTAAATAGGCCACAAATCTACCCAAATATCTCCTGTGGAGCAACAGATAATGCAAGTTCTCTAACCATCACACTAGCAGTAGGGCCTTCAGTCTGTAATTTCTTTTATATCTTTCTTCTCCCTTCAGTAAATTACAAGAAAATTAGGGGGAAATGTTATAGTCCTATACAGACTATATTAATTACAAAATAAATTTGAAGGCAATTTGGTATTTATTTTTTTTTTAGTTTCATTTCAGTTCCAGAATGAAAACTAGCAGAATATCTGAATCCTTGGAAATCATAGTGCTCCAGTGTTAAACAGAAACCCGAAGAACATAGGTGCTTGAGGATTTAACTTTTAAACCCACGCCTCCAGTGTGGACGCTCTACTGTAAGAACAGCATGATCCATGACAAGTATCAAAGTACATTGAAGAGTCCTCTGCATTTAATACAAAAATCCTTATGACATACCCACAACATCACATTACATTATATTCTTCCCTGATACAACTTTAGGGATGCCACATCGAGGTTGTATAAATGTTTACGTATAAACAGCATGAAAGTATGAGAGAGACTTTTCCCCAGGAGGCCTGAGCCAGATTAATATGTTTCAAGATACAGGTTTGATTCATTTTCAGCTGCAGCAGATGGACCTTTGCCCTGACCCAGATGAATGTTTAAACAATTGTATGTGAACAGAAGAACAGGATGCAACTCCATCCACCTGACTTGTAAAAGAATCAAGCAATTTTAAATTTTAAAAGAAAGGGTACTGACAGATCTATTTTCAGGTTATAGAATTCTGAGGATGTAGAATTGCTACAAGTCTAAGCCAGAATAAGAATTAAAAAGGATACCAACTGTTAGCTCTACACAGCAATCTAGAAACAGCTTTCTAAGGATACCAAAGTTATCAAAACATCAACATATCAAATATATCAAAATAGTACAAAGTCTTTTGAAGCAAACTTTCAAAGTTCACCTACTGCAGCTTTGTGATTATTATATTCAGCCACAGTTATCAGATACACATCTGTGACTAGTCAAAGGAATAAGAACTTTCATCTCTTTTGGCTCAGTACCACCTCCCAACAAAGATGTGGCAGATGAAGTTGCAAAAATACCAGTGAACCAGACTTCACACTTGTTATCTTTGGCAAGTTTCCCCCATCCTCTTGCTTCTCAAGCTTTTTCCACTTCAAGGTCCTTACGTTTTTTCCTTCCTTCCTCTTGCACCTCCTTCTCAACCATTCTCAATCATCCATTGAGTTTCCAGTAAACTAAATCTCACACTAGTGCCACTCTTTAGTAGAAATGGTACTAATGACACTTTCTAGCATTTTATTTCACTGTATTCCTTTGGAAAACTATGTTTGACAGTGTCCATGTCCACAATATGTAACACTTATTGAAAGTAAATGAAAATACATTCACATCAGTAACAAATTTAACATAATAGCTACTATAATTTTATAGGTATTTACTAAAAAAAAAATCATGATTTTTGAATTTATTTTCAAGTTTTAGCGAGCTAGATTTCATTTTCAAGTAGATTTTGAGAACATATAGGGAATCTGTCCTAAAGTAAAAAGGATACTAACTAAATATATGTTCCATATTGGTTTCTAGGAAGGCTCCAAATTTAAAATATACCTGGCCATACAAGAAGTCTGTATGAATAACTATTGCAGACTATTTGTCTGTGCACATTGTGCCTTTACATTTTCTAAATGTGAAGATATATTGCATTTTAACATCTGCTAAGCAGACGTTCTTTAGGCTACTAGAACATCATCTAATTTAACAGCTGTGCAAAAGAGACCATTATTACCTATATACATTTGAAAAAAAAATAAAAATCTTATGCTGTTATTCTCATATTGTAAATGAACTCCATTTCAGAACAGTAATAGACTTCAGAAGGAGACAGTCAATTAAAATGCACCATAGGCTTTATTTAAGTAGTATTTGAAACTGTGGAAATACTTGGATAGCTTGAACTCCCAACAATTTCAGTGCCTCACTTGGTGTTCACGTATTGCCTTAAAAATACAGAACTGCAAACACCTGGAACACAATGTAGCACCAAATTCGTAAGCAAGAACAATAATTCTCCTCCACACCATCCCCAGAAAATTAAAGAAGTTTAAGCACCATAAGGAAAGAACTCTTCAGCACCTCTTTCAGTTTCGGTTAGGGAATATGCACAAATGATCTCCACCACACAAAATACAATCAATCAGAAAACTTATGATAAGCAGCATCGTTACTCTCAATTACTTTTATTAATGCTACAGTGTCACAACATAAATGGAAATATTTATTTGCACATAATACAAAAATATAACCCTTCATAAAGTTTACACAGTGCTAGGAATCATGTATTGAACTTAAAAAAAAATCAATATACAATACCTGATATTAAGTAGTGCACAGAGAAAGGTACACTCAGCTAAATAAATGCGACTACATTTTCTCTATCTTGAAGGCAAAAATGCAAAGAGGTGTTTATTACTTTACTATATATGTACTACGCACTTCAGGTGACAGCTGCGAGCTTCCTTTTGTTACTGTTCTCTGTCCTTAAGCACAGTGGTTTTAAAAACAATGAAATGAATTTTGGATAGTAGCATTCACTAGCAGTCACAGAATAGCTTTATTGAGACAACCAGATTAAGGCAGTATTATTTCCACAACAGACACATAAAATCTCTGGAAAAAAAAAGTGATTATAACAAGCAGCTATGAGTTTAGCTATAATACCGCAATAAAGATTTATTCTTTAAATATGTTCTTGACAATGTGTTACATTGACTAACATGGCTATTGTTTGTTCTCCCAGAAAAGTAAAATATAAAACAAGACCTTAGCATTGTTATGTACTCAAGCATACTTCCCCATATTGGGGGAACAAAGACTAAAAACAGCTTTCCAATCATCCCTCATTTTTAAAGTGGAGAAAAAAACAACTCACTTTCAAGAAAATTCTTGTACAGATTTGCATGCATTATACACGCATGCAGTAAAAGTCCATTAAACTGGTTTTGGTTTTGGGGGTTTTTTATTGTTGTTGGTTTTGTGATGGTTGTTTTTTTTTTTTTTAAAGAAAGTATTTTTGACAGCAGCTAAGTTCATTTTCTTTTAATATTTTCCCACTAGGAAGGCCAAACTGTGCTGAAAATGTTCAGGCAACAGTTATGTCAAAACTGCCTGTTTCTTTAGAGTTAAATTTATAAACAGCATTAGCAACACAGGCCAGAATGCTTATCCTAATATGTGCTTTTACAGAAGTCATTCTTTCCTCCCTTGAGAGGTGTATATCCCTTCTACCTTTGCCATCAACAGGACTGATGAGCTGCACACCTGAATAATCAAGTTTTGGCTGAAGAACTGCGCAAGTTACAAGGATTCCTTGATTTGCTCAAGGCCTTTTCCCAAATACCCCATGAAACTGGCTGCAAGTTAAAACATTATGAGCTAGAACACTGGCAGGCTGACAGTGCCCACCATAGAGAATTCCCACGAGGCTACCTTGAGACAGCTCTCAAAAACCAGAGTGAAATGCAGCATCAGAATGGGATGAGACAAGGAGGAAATTTATAACAATGCATTGTACAGGGGCGGGGAGAGTAGATTTGGAAGCACACACACTATATATACATACATGCTGTATAATTTTAACTAATATTTTCCAAATTACTATCCATTTTGACAATACACCCTCCATTTAGCTATACAAACATTTCAGAGTGTGAAACTGAAATAATTTGTAATAAATACTCAGTATCTACTGAAGTGTTGATATATTATTCCAAGAATCTCCAAAGACTTCCACTAATCTGCAGCCAAAAGTTGTATCATACCCGTGCTTAGTGTAGAGGGATGAAAGGCTTTTCCTGTGCCTTACATTCTGACTTCAACCTTGAAGTCATTCATTTCACTGTCAGTATAATGAGTAACCCAGAAGTATTCCTCATCTAAGGCAGCTGCCTTTAGTTACCTCCTCTGTCTTAGGGCCCAAAGAGCAGAAATACTATTAGACGACTAGTTCTGCACCTTTTAAGCCTGAACTTCCACAGTCTCCCAACCTCCTCCATCGGCCACTCCTTGAACTTCAGTGAAACACTTCCTTAGAAGGCAACTACACAGGTTATGTGTTGTCATATGCACAGCTAACTAGACAGAAGTATCTACCTAATATTCCAGTAACTCCAAGGGTAACAGTCATTTCCTCTGTTTCAATTAAAATGACAATAAATTATTTCAATTAAAATGACATGTACAACCACAACAGCTGTATAGCTTATCAAAAATAGGAACTACACTGAATTATTGTTGTTACTGTTACCTAATCATTTGGCTTCCTGCACTATAGGTAAATTGTTGACTCAATTAATATAAAAATTTTCTAAGATGCTTCCTACAAGCCACAGGTAAGAACGACATAAAATTGGGAAAAAGTTTGGAATAACATTGTCTGCCTAAAAAACTGACAGTTTTCATAGAAGTATTTAACAGTCCATACCTTAGGGGCAGAGGAAGTCACAACTAACTTTGGTCTTGTTTCACATGTGCAAAGATCTCTAAATCATTGGTAACATTTGGATTCATGACTTTTCCTAAAATAGCCTTCTACTCCTTTTGCATGTCTAGTTAAACGATCAAGTAATAGAAACAAACTTAAATGATCTTGTGTGGTTTTAGTGTTCGGTTTCAATCATAACTACCTAAATATGTCTTTGCAGGATAACCCTGGTAGGCAGCTAAGCACCATAGAGCCACTAGTTCACTTCCCCCACATCCCCTCAGTGGGACAGGGAAAAAAGAATGGAAGAATAAAAGCAAGAAAAATTGTGGGTCAAAATAAAAATAGATTACCAAGCAAAGAAGAAGTGGAAGACTGAAAAAGAAAACAAAACGAGTGATGCAAAGCCAATCACTCACCACCTTCCATGGGCAAACAGATGCCCAGTCTGGTTGTGTCCCCTCCTGACCTCTTGCACAGCCCCAGCCTATTCACTAGGAGAGCAGAACAAGAAACAGAGAAGCCCTGGATGCTGTGCAAGCAATGCTCAGGAATAGCTAAAAACATTAGTGTGTTACATTTATTGTTCTGCTCATAGATCTAAACCGCAGCACCATATGAGCTGCTCCAAAGAAAATTAACTCCATCCCAGGCAAACACACACATACATCATGTATCAAGTGATGCATAATACATGGTAGTGCAAAGAAAAGAGCTCCATAACATGAAAAACACCCCACATGTTTTTGTTTAGTGGTTTACTGTTTTGCCTTCTGGAAGATGAAAGAAGTTGTCTTCTTTGAGTTTAATATGTTCTGGTAAATCTAGATGCCTTTTTGCCTCTTCAATGTCTTCTTGAATTGCTGAAATGAGTGCCTCTGAAAAAGAGAAGAAAAGCAGTACTTAAAAGCTGGTCTGAATTCTGAGCACGCAACAAGTGAAAAGAGCGTACTCCAGAAAATAAAAAAAAAAAATCACAGAGGCAGAATATATTTACTATTATGAAGTGGGAAAGGCAACATTCTCTGTATCTAAAATTACATACTTTTTATATGTTGCACTTTTCACTGCTGTAAACATTACTTTTTCTTTGTTCCAAGCCATCTTCTCAAAAAAGTCAACAGAATTTCATTAACTGTTTCAGTTTGAACACATACACATTTTAAAAGACCAGAACAATGCTTTTACAACACAGTCGTGATTTTCAGGCTATTCCTCTGACAACCAGCCTGACAATATAATTTTTAGACTGCAATAAGTAAGTATTGATAATCTGGAAGTTATGGGGTTTTGCGTTTTTTTAGTATGGCAAATTTATTAATTAGTAGATTCAGCTTAAAAAAAAATAAATACTGAAAAGTCAAAGGTAAAACATAGAGTCACAGGATACCTCAAGTTGGAAGGGACCCATAAGAATCATTGAGTCCTATTCCCTGCTCCTTATCAGGACTACCTAAAACTAAACTATATGACTAAGAGCATCGTCTAGATACTTGTTCATATCTGACAGACTTGCTGCTGTGACTACTTTCCTGGGGAGCCTGCTCCAGTGATTGACCACCCTCTCAGTGAGGAACCCTTTCCTAATAACCAATCCGAACTTCGACTGACGTAGCTTCATTCCATTTGCTCTTGTCCTATCACTGGTCACCAGAGAGATGAGATCAGCACCTCCTGTTCTGCCACCCCACCTTGAAGAAGCCATAGACTGCAAGAAGGGCTCCCCTCTTCCTTCTCTTTTCCAAGCTGAGCAGACCAAGTGACCTCAGTCAGTCTTCCTAAGTCTTGCCCTCCAGGGCTTTCACCAACTTGGTTGCCCTCCTCTGGAAACACTCTGATAGTCTGTTGTCCTTCTTATATTGAGATGCCCAAAACCACAAAGTACTTGTGTATCAGTGCAGTGTTGAGTGGAACAATTACCTCCCTTGAACAGCCAGCTATGCTGTGCTTGATGCACCCCACGACACAGGTGGCCCTTTTGGCTGCCAGAGCACATTATTGACTCATATTCNCTGGGGAGCCTGCTCCAGTGATTGACCACCCTCTCAGTGAGGAACCCTTTCCTAATAACCAATCCGAACTTCCACTGACGTAGCTTCATTCCATTTGCTCTTGTCCTATCACTGGTCACCAGAGAGATGAGATCAGCACCTCCTGTTCTGCCACCCCACCTTGAAGAAGCCATAGACTGCAAGAAGGGCTCCCCTCTTCCTTCTCTTTTCCAAGCTGAGCAGACCAAGTGACCTCAGTCAGTCTTCCTAAGTCTTGCCCTCCAGGGCTTTCACCAACTTGGTTGCCCTCCTCTGGAAACACTCTGATAGTCTGTTGTCCTTCTTATATTGAGATGCCCAAAACCACAAAGTACTTGTGTATCAGTGCAGTGTTGAGTGGAACAATTACCTCCCTTGAACAGCCAGCTATGCTGTGCTTGATGCACCCCACGACACAGGTGGCCCTTTTGGCTGCCAGAGCACATTATTGACTCATATTCAACTTACAGCCAACTTAAACCCCCAGTTCTCTTGTCTGCGGGGCTTCTCTCCAGCGCATTGTCCCCTAATTTGTATGAACAACCAGGATTATCCCTTCCCAAGTGGAGAATCCTGCACTTGCTCTTGTTAAAATTCACATGGCTGGTGATTGCCCAGCTCTCTAGTCTACACAGATCTCTCTGCAAGGCCTCTCTGACCTTGAGAAACAGCTACATGAAACAGATGGTTACACCACACACCTACCCTACAGGAAACAGCTGATGACTAAGATAGAGAAAGAACAACGAAGCAGCACTTTCAATATATAAGAACATGACAAATAAAACATTAGTTTAAGGGATGTGCAATACTGACCTAAAGAACTGAAGTTTTTCTCTGATCGAATATATCCAATAATGACTATGCTAAGGGTCTCTCCATAAAAGTCATCTTTGAAAGAGCAGATAATGTATGCTTCCTAAAAAGAGGAGAAATACATTGACAATTGTCATGATGCATTTTGAGTTTCCTTCCCTTGTTGCAAAGATGTTCAGCTAATACCTCTAATTTGAATTCTCTCCCACGTGTTATCAGGAAAACTGAGCCATTTAGTCTAGCATGTAACGCGAGGTGAAGAGGCCAGAGCTTTTGTTTATGTTAGTAGGGAGAATTGCACTTTGCACAGCATTTAAGAGCATTGTGATATTTATTTCAGGGGTAAGATTTTCAAGGCAACAAATCACAAATAATGCCTAGATTTCTTTGACCACTAAATTGTTGAGTCCAAACAACTGTAATGAATTTGACAGAAATGGTTGTTTTAAACAGAGCTTTTACGAAGTAACTCACAGGACTTGAATGATAAAATTCTAAAAAGAATGAAGGCAGCTATCTTCAAAGCAGGGATTCATGTCAAAATAAAACTGCTTCCAAGTACTAGCAATTAAAACTAAGTTCTGCAAGTCTCAGGAATAAGCACCAGCACCTGACAGCAAGAAAAGCATAGATGCCACAGATAAGGATTTTAATTCCGTCCTGTTACTGCTTATTTTTCTATCCACAACAGCACACATGTGGATTCCACCACTGAAGAGAAAAATTACTGAAAAATCATTGCAAATTAAGATGCTCCAGAATCTCATGCTTTAGATGTGGATCAGCTGCAAAGGACAAGGGATTACTATGTTCTAGCTCATACAAGGTGTCTCATAGGCTTAATAAATGTATTCAGTTTAGCAGTTATGTTTATTTAGCTACAAG
The DNA here is from genome assembly GCA_013400055.1 of Nycticryphes semicollaris. Taxonomy (NCBI): domain Eukaryota; kingdom Metazoa; phylum Chordata; class Aves; order Charadriiformes; family Rostratulidae; genus Nycticryphes; species Nycticryphes semicollaris. The sequence continues at coordinate 157,431 of VXBJ01004308.1, forward strand.
CAGAGTAACAACCACTTTGGAAATACGAATTTTTATTTCAGGAATATTTAAGTAATGGTGGAAGAGGCAAATGAAAATAAGTTTATTTATCTACAGCGGCATGCTGTATGGCTACTGAAAGGGGTTTGGGGATTTGGGGTTTTTCCTCCCCAGAACACATACATTGAAGATGGATACCAAAACCGGAATTTCTAGTCTCACTATGGATCAAATTCTGCTTTCCTCATTCAAAGACAATTTCTGGCTCATTTATTATTATTGAAGTACCACACAAAGTAAAATTCTTACCACTGCTTTCATAATATTCTTACAGAAAGGATTCCATCCTACGCTCAAAACCATTTTACGCACACCTCCACTTCCAACACAGGCCCATCCGTAGTATATACCAGTAGAGATAGCAGACAGAAAGTTTTCAACTACTTGTTCAGAAAAGTTAGCTGCAAATATTTTAGGAAGTGTACATTTATTTAAGTAAAGAGCATCACAGATTTGTCAAATACCTAAAAGCCAACCTCTGTCTACATGCTACTTACAAGTAGTCACTTACAGAAGTGACACAATACACTACTTGCAAGTGTACCAGAAAACACCCATAAAATTATAGAGTGGTTAGAGTTGGAAGGGACCTTAGGGATCATTGATCCAACCCCCCGCAGTGGGCAGGGACCTCCCACCAGACCAGGTTGCTCAAAGCCCCATCCAGCCTGGCCTTAAACATTTCCAGGGATGGGACATCCACAGCTTCTGTGGGCAACCTGTTCCAGTGACTCACCACACTCAGTGAAGAGTTTATTAACTAATATCGAATCTAAATCTCCCCTCTTTCAATTTAAAACCATTACCCCTTGTCCTCTGTGGTAATACCAGAGTTATCACGTATCGTACACACAATATTTGATAGCTGCATACATTCTATTCTACAGTTAAAAATAATAAATTAAATTATGCAGTCTGAAAAGGTTAGGTCTATCTATACTTTAGCATGGTCAACGAACTGAAAAATCAAGAGTTTTTTGCCCGGTAAACTAGCATCATAGAATTACTTAAGTATCCATATTTTTTTAAGTAAGATATGTAAAAATCATTGAAGTTATATTTTAGTCACTTGCCAATTTTTTCACGTTGCCTTTTAAGTTATTCATTTTTGGGGATTTCTAGGATTTTCCCGTAAAACTGTAAATCTGAAATAAAATAGGTTCCTTTCTAACTGAGGGAATAAATCTAAGCCTTTGGCCAAACAACTGTCCTATTTGAACCTCACACATGGGTAGAGCTCTTTATACAAGGTTTCAAGCCGATTTTAAAGAATTTACAGTTAGGGGATTTCAATCCTAGTTCAAAAGCAGAAAAAAACTTCAACATTCCCTGATATAAATAAGCCATTTTTAAAAAATCAAGACAAAAACCCCAGAACCCAATAGCTAAGTTTACATTGACAG
>VXBJ01004308.1:158978-173018 GCA_013400055.1 Nycticryphes semicollaris
TAAAACAGAGCTATTCCCAGAAAGAGCAGGCCATGCCAACAGCGCACTGCTGCGGGACAGCTGGTCGCCTCCAGGACTCAAACCAGCTCGGCCACCGGCAGCCCAGCTCCCGAACCCCCGCCGACGGGAGAGCCGAGCGGCCTGGCCCCTCCGGGGGACGGCACGGCTCCCCTCAGCCGGCCAGGCCCGGGCTCCCACCGGCAGTGACACTCCGGCCACCGCGCCGCACCGGGACAGGCACGGCCAGCCCCCCGCAGGGTCCCCCGCCGGTGGCCTTCAGGGGAGGCGACACCCTCACCGCCCCATTCCACCGCCCACCGCGCTCACCGGTGGGGATACCCAGCTCCTTGAAGCCTCCGCGGAAGCCCTTCACCACCTCTCCCCGGCAGAAGTAGGGCAGGTACCTCATAGCGGACGGCGCCCCGCAGACCCGCAGCCAGGCGGGCGCAGCCCTCACCTCCGCCGCGCTGGAGGAGGTGGAGCGTCCCAGCCTTCCATTCACACAGCTCCCCAAAAGCCGCCGGCCTCCCCTCAGATGGATTTACTCCCACCCCGCCCAGCCAGGCGCGGGGTTTCGCCGGCCGGGGGCCGCGGCCGCAACCGCGGCCGAGGCCGAGCGCAGGGGTGCCCGTCGCCGTTCCCTCGGCCGGGCGGCGGGAACTTGCTGGGAGGAGAAGGCTGCGGGGCCGCAATTCCAGCGTGTCGGGGGGAGCCCGGATCTGGCCGGTCCAGCAGCCCGTCGTGCCGCAAAAGGGAGAACCGTGCCCTGTCAGCCCTGCGGCCCCAGCAGCCACACCGCCCGCCCGTCCTCTCGGCCGAGAAACGGCCGGCTTCCCCAGCAACTCTGTTTGTGCTTCTTGCTTTCAGTAGCTCAGATGCTTCATAGTACAGCAGACATCCGGTGGGGAAATCTGTGAAAATAGATTCTTTAATGTTTTTTTGTTTTGTTTTTTGTTTCTTTGTTTGATTGTGGTTTGGGTTTTGGGTTTGGTTTTTTTTTTGTGTATGGAGAGCACANTTTTTTTTCCTTGTGTTGTTATGACAAACTGGAGTTGCTGGCGAAGGAAGAACAATTTTCAGTCTCCCGTGGTTTGCCAGCCTGGCACTGCAAGGATCTCCTTCGGGAAAAGACATCCCGACAGAAACACTCCTCCCTGTATTCAGTCTGTACTGGATAGCAAAGGCCCCCCTTGACACTTCCCTGTTCCCAGTCCTTTCCATGTTGTAGGTGTGTCGCTGTGCTGTCCTGTGCCAGCTGAGTAAACACGCTCTTTTCTGTGGACCTGGTCCCGCTCACATAAGTGGAATTTGCGTATGTGCCATTCAGGATAGCAGATAACCAGTGCATATTCAGCCTCTGCTACACAGCAGGCAGCCCAAGCTGGTCTCTTTATGTCAGTGGTATATATACCAAGTAAGTCTTGGGGGTCTTACCCAGGATTGCTATAGCGTACTTAACACATTTTGATATAAAACCACATAACAATATCTTGGAAGATCATCAGAGCTCTTGCAGTGAATTCCCAGTCATTTCTGATTGTTCCTGTAAGGCACAGTTTGATGTAACTGGTTATAAAAGTGCTGCTGGAGCAGCACCTTTTATTCTGTTGGGAAGTTCTTTGCAAGGAAAAGCAGCCTAAGGACCTATTCATGTGCTCCTCTCTATTGCATTCAAAGCCAATGGTAGCCAGTTCATTTCTAACAAGGGGGAGCTGTCTTGAGAAACTGATTATGTGACACCACGAAGTGCTAAATGCTACCAATTCACAGATCTGTGGGCAGTAGTTACTTTATAGAATAAGGCCAAAATTATTTAAAAAAAAAATATTTCACCTCAAATTTACCCTCTTTCTAATTCTTTTTTCTCTCATCCTACTTCCCTACCATCTGTTTAATGCTAGCATTTTAATTCATTGCTTCAGTTTGAGAAACGCTGACTGACTTACAGAATTGTTTTTTGCATAACTTCAGCTGAACAAAAAAGAATGGTGGTTATATATATGATAAGATGGGATAAGAGTGTCTTCACAAACAGGGAAGTTAACTGAATTTGCAGGAGTGAGATAATAAAAAAAAAAATAGGGGAAAGAACTGAAAATGCAAAAGCTAGACAGTTAAAAAACTGCAAAAATTAAACTATTATGTAATAGGCAGATCAGGAAGTCTGTGACTTCCAAATACCACAGCCAATGGGGAAAGGAAGAGAGTCATATGCGGCCGGGGAATTAGGATAAAATGGAGGCTGTGGCCTCCGGCAATTGGAGAGACCCCACGGGGATGTGCCCCAGTGGACTCTCCCTTTACTCAAATAAAGACTTTGCAGGACTTCACAGGACCAGAGGAAATGGTCACAAGTTGCAGCAGGGGAGGTTCAGATTAGATATTAGGAAGAATTACTTTACTGAGAGGGTGGTCAGGCACTGGAACAGCCTGCCCAGGGAGGTTGTGGACTCACCATCCCTGGAGGTATTTAAGACACGCGTAGATGTGGCACTTCAGGGCTTGCTCTAGTGCCTGAGATTCTTAGGGGTGGTGATTGTTGTTATGGTGGGGTTTTTTGCCTGTGGTGGTGTCGGTGTGTGGTGGTGGGTTTTCTTTTTTTTATGGTTGCACTCAATGATCTCAAGGGTCCCTTGCAAACATGAAGATTCTGTGATTCTGAAATCCTCTGTCTCCTTTGTGAACATCAGCCTCTGGCCCCGAGATTTTCTACATGTATAAAAGAAGTAAAAGTGGAAGAAAAAAACGTCCTGTGCTACTACTGCATACATTCTTGTTTTGCTGCCTCACAACATAGAGAGAGATGTTATAAAAAGTTTTGTTTAATGAGATGTAGTAGTGGAAATGTCTTGAATATTAAGACCAAATACCAAATTTGTTACATAGTTGCCTAACTAATGTCAGGCCATAACAGTAGAGAAGGTGACCACTCGCCCCTGGAATTTTTAGTTTATTTCAGCTCTAGAACAAAAAAAAAAATTAAAAAAAACTGTGACACGGGTACATTTATATTTTCCATAATATGTTTCCGGCTAATAATAAATTAGGCCTGAACAGATGCGTGCCTGTCTACTTCCAGCCCTTTTTAAGTCTTTCCGGAATAATTTTTATGTTCCTGTGGCATCCACAAGATGGCACTCCATCCCTTTGTCAATGTCTGCAGGTTTGGGCACAGGGTTTACGATCTTAGCTCAGTAACGGAAGAGACCTTGAGAAAGAGTAAGTCAGATAAATATTTGTCTAAAAACTGCATGGTTAGAAATTTCACAGAGGGCTCACTGATGACTGATAGCTCCTTCTGTCAAGCAGTTGTTAATTCTTATTCTCAAGTCATGATGGGTTACAGTGTTCCATGGGGAAAATGATTCGCCCTTGATATTAGCTATGTTTTTCTTTTGTAATAAATTGTACTTATTTCAGCGTGGAGGGAGGATTTTAAGGATGTTACATAAGTACAATTTTACTGCCTGTATTAAAATTTAGTCAACATGTTTCATTGTAGTCAAACGTATGCCAAAAAAAAAGCAGTTTGTTAGCTCATAGCTGTGGTTAGAAAACTCAGGCACTGTATCACACAGATGGAAAATAATTTCTGCTCTGTGCTGGATGCTACATTTTTTACAGCTACTGTTGTTAGGGAAAGGTCTTTAAGTATTTTTTCTACTGTACATAATAGCCATACAAACCTAAAGAAAAGAGAACAGGTGCTGTGTGTAACCTGTATAGCCTTTATTTTGTCCAGGAATAGCCTGGACAAAACCTTCACTCTTTCTAGAAAACTGAAAAGGCCTTGTTAATATTTAAGGTCCAAGGGAGAAACTTTTTCTACCTATGCAGTAGTGTCAGAAAGAGAAGATGAAAATGGTGGCCCTAGTGTCTCACACTGCAGGAAGGAACTAGCAAAGGAAATGGCTGCAATGTTTTTCCCACTTTCCCACATATGTTCCTGTTCATCCCACGAAAGAACAGCATGGGAGGGAGAACAGAATCTGCATTGTGTACTGTGGGGGAAATCCATCCAGAGGCCCTCTAATGCTCCATAAAACCAGGGCACCCTGCATCTGAAGGGATATAAGATTCACTCATTATCCCTATTCTTCTTTTAATTATTTTTTATTAAAACCGCTGTTTTATTAAGCTGTTTATTGTTGAGCCTCTCTTGCAGAAATTCAGAAACAGTCCTTCAGCATTTCTTTTTCTTTCTCACCTCCCCACCCACCCAAGTGCAGAAGAGCAGCCCCTTTGTCTCTTAGGGTATTACTGGAAAATACCAGTCCATGTATGTTACTCAAAGTTGACATAATACAGCAGATCTCCCTCAGGAGTGCCTGAAAAGTCATGTGTTTGGGTACCATATTTCTGTATGTTACCATAGCTTCTTTGGAATAATGTACAGAGTACTTCTATGAGGGTGATGTATAGAAACACGAATCAGAGATAAATTTTGTAAAAAAACAGATAACTTGCTGAACAATGTTCTGCTGATTTTAGTAATCCTGTTATAAAAAAAGAAATCCACAAAGGTAAAAATAATGGACAGCAAAAACATGGCTGACTGAAAATTCAGAAATAATAGCAGTACTGCCAATTTCACAGAAAGCTGATAAAATTGCACCATATCACAAAAAAGAAAGATGGTGAAATCTGAACAGATGTTGTAAGCTTGATGACAAAGAAGGAGCAAAGTAAAGGCAATAATCAAATGTTGTGCATGTTAATAACACTGAGAGGAGTTTTGGCTCCATGGTCCTACACTGTCATTAATTTCTTTTGATAGGCTGGAAAAAAAGGTGTCGATCCTGTCACAGAAAGAACCAAAATACATTTAGATTGGGTCAGAAGAGCAGCAGTTCATTACTCTCCCTATAGGAGAGAACTCAGAGCAGCAGTGTCAGTGTCCCTGCTGATACGAACTCTGCCCAAATGAGGCAGTTGCAGAGTTAATATACCTGCAGGTTATACAACTCCTTCACCAAAACTGAGTCAGATAAGCAGGATATGGTAGATAACAAAAGTGAATTAGGTCCTTCAGATCAGGAGGCTCTACGCAGTACATCCTTTTACAAACAATCCACTCCTTTTATGAATAATCTATTCCTTCGTCATTAAATCTTGCTGCCTGGCAAGACTGTTAGCTTGCAAATATGTGTTAACCAGGGAGGCCTGCAGAGGCCTATGAGACATTAACTATTGTTTTTTTTTTAAAAGTAGCAATATCAGAGAATATAGCATGAAATAATTTTAGTTAGATATTTTATGCCAACAACCCTAAGTCTGCACCTTCATCAAAATGCAGTAGGAAGCTAAGAAGCTGTTTGTGCAACAACCAATGGTAAACCACCAACATAAAAGCGTGTGTATTATAACTAAATCAAAGATGCTGACATTCAGCTTTACTAGAATCATCTTTCATCACTCCTGCCAGAGAAGCCAGCAAGAGGAGTAATTAATTTCCCAGGCAGTTGTATTAGGCCAGACCTGCTTCTCATTTTTACAGTGCAATCAGCAAGTCATGCTTTTTAACAGGATCAGAGTAGCAAAAAGTTGTCTAGAGGCACAATGACAGGCTCTTAATTTCTGCAGTATATGTTTTGTAGTTAATTTCAGCAACTCAAAGCCGCAATCCATTTCTATTTTCTAAATCAATTTCTGGGTTTGCTTCTGTAATTGGGGTTAACTGCTAACAAATCTGGAAAGAAGCTGGTCCTGGGATGGCCTTGATCTGACATGTTTTGTTCATATTAAACTACTTTGAAACTCACCTGAAAAAACTACCTATCAAAAATATGACAATTTCTGTAAACTCAGAGTGGGTAAAATGAAAAACTGTTTCTGATGCATATTCAGATACTCATTTGTACAGAAAAACCAAACGTGACATTCCTTTATTAACTCTCCCTGTGAATCACGCTCAGCTCTGCAACTGAGCACTCGAGCATCGTTAGTCTGCTTGTCTCCTTCAAAGTCACTTTCCTGATCCTCAGTTGAATTGATCAGACTCTTCCAACTTTTTCTCTCCCAACTCTTTCTAGAGAGGAGAAAACTGGTTGTGACAGACTGTGTGGTCAGTTCTTGCTTTCTGAGCAGTAAGTTGACTTCCATCTGCCCCAGTGCCTGGAGGTCACTGCTGCAGCCCAGGCTCCTTGGCAGCTTGTGGGACTTCTGGCTGCCCACTGCCTGCATCCAGCTAATTGCATTAAACCCTTTCTCAACCACTGTTTGCATCCAGCCTGAAAAAACAAAGGGAGACAGTGAAAAAGCATGGCAAAAAAAAAGTATTAATCCAAGATGAAGTTATTTATTGTTGATTTCTTAAACCCTCCTGATGGAGCACAGGATGAAATACAATGCTAGCAGTAAAGTAACCAGAGCCCTAGCCCCAGTCAGAGGAGTTATTTAAATGGAGAACAGTGAGTCAAAGTGGCACAGCTGGATCATGGCGTTCAGCTCTTCTCCCTGCTCTCCTGCTACTGCACACGGGTGAAGGAGGGAGGAAGAGCTTAGCCTCCTTCGACTGCAGGGCTTTTATTCAGAGGCACAGCAAAAATCAATCTCTTAGTTAGATTCTATATTCAGATGCATTAAAAATATTCTCCAAGGTATTCTGTCTCTGCAGGTGATGAGGTGTGAGCCAGGGAGGGTGGAGGAGGAGCCCAAACACGGGGGAGGTTGGTGGGATTTGTCAAACACTGTAGCTACTCTGTAGATGGGAATTATCCTTCTCGTATCCTGTCATTTAGGGTGACTGTCCTAATCTGCTGCTGAGAAACCTAGAAGAAGGGAGTTTAAAGCTGTTCATTAGATACACGTGACTGCTGCCACAGTGTGTTTTTTGTTTTGCACAAGAAGGGCTCAGGTACTATCAGAAAGGGCAGAGCAGTGTTGGCTGTACAATCCATGGGGCACACGGATGATTAACACTGGGTAAATAATTAGCAATCTGTAATCATTTCACTGGTGCTGAGTGCATCCAAGCCCCTGAGAGAAGCCCGTTGCAGAAGCAATATGAAGCCAATGAAGAGGGTAGGGTATTGTGCCTTACACTTGTATTATTTCAGCTTGGCAGCATCTCCCTACATAGATGGAATGGCAATTTTCGAACACTAAAGTGGTTTTAAGTAAGTAAAATGTTTTAAAATGTCCAGAAGGCTTTGGGCACTTAGTGTTCTGGTTAGAAAGGCACCTGTTGCTTTAATCCACCATGATCCTCCAACTGTGTCATCTGATCTGACTGGAGGAAAACAGCTGCAAACCAGTTTTACTGGTGCCTTGGTTATACTTCCTCAAATGCAGGACTTTGTATTTTCCTTTGCTGAATTTGATGAGATTAATTTCTAACAATTTCCCCAGCCTGTCCAGGTTCCTCTGAATGGCAGTGCAGCCATCTAGCCTGGCCACCTTCAACAGATCCTCTGCCCCTGGGCTGTGCAGTCAAGCATGCCGTCTGTTACTGACTGTGGTGCTGGGAGAGGGGATACAGCCCTAAAGTTTGCTGCTCTGCCCACCGCAGAATTTCCGCCTCTGCACCTTCCTCTCTGTCCCCATTTTTCACTTATCAAAAATCCACAGTGAGAAGGCTCAGTGCCAGGCCAGTGTTGCTGTTGTCCTTTGATACAGGGATCCCAGCAGGTCTATAGCAATGGGACTGGTTGAAAAACTTACTATTCCACTTCTTCCAATCTCTCTTGCTGCTCTGCTTCCCCAAAGCACGCGTCCAGTCTTCATAGAGATCAGCTGAAAAGAGTTTGGAGGGGATGTTTCAGAGCAAGTCTTGCGATGCTAAGATCTTCAGATGAGGCTTTGGATACTTCTGCTGGGACTGTACAGAACACCCCTGTGACTCTGCCTCAGGAGGAGGCAGCTTAGTATCAGCCACCTGCTCTTGCAGTTGTCCACTGAGACTGCCAGAGCGGGCAGCTTCCAGGCCATGCATCAAGCAACCTTGTATTAGCCTGTTAACAGGAGAGAGCTCTTCTCTGCCTTCCCTTCACCCCTAAATCTCACCCTGCTTCCCTGAGCCGACTGCTGAAGGAAGCAATGAAGTGAGTTTCACAGAGGCTTGCCAGGAATGAGGTGCAGAAGGAGAGGAACATAGTAGGAGATAGAAAATTTACATGCCTATTTTTTTCTAAGCCCGAATCACAGAGTTTCAGCTTCACTGCAGTGTTAGCTGGGAGTCCCAGACAGGTCAAACCCAGTCACTGAAGTGGGCTCCTGCAGAATCACAATACACAGGTAATATCACAGTGCAGCACACAGAGAATGGGTAAAGGTAAGCAAGTAAATAAGAGCAACGTTGAATTACATATAGGAAAGCAACGTAAGTTACAGTATTTTAAATGATGGGCTAAAATTAGAATCCCGTGTCAATAAACATATGGCTGAATACATTTCTGAAACTGAAGATATTGCTAAATCTATGACATTGTCCTGCTGGTTTTCAGTAGAGGTAAGAGTTCTATGAGAAAATCTGACCCTGATATCAATACTGCTTTATATGAGGAGCAAACACAGGTGCTGGTAAATTACCTGAGCTGGACTGTTTTCTATTGGAAAACAGTGAATTCTGGCTACATTCAATGATCGCTTCTAACACATGGATAAAACTGGTGGGAACCAAAGCAGCCAACAAGTTTGGGCTGTGATCAACCCTACAGATAAATATTTATTTGATTTCAAAGAGTTAAAACTGATAATGCTGTTTAGATTTTAAACACATATTGCATCCAGTAAATGCTTTCTACTGGAGTAGAAAGTAGAGTCAGTGGATGTAATCCAACCAGCACAGTCTTCTTGTATGCAGCAGACTTACAACTAGCTTCTCCCACTTGGCAGCTTACAAGAGACACTTCAGCAAAGTTATCCCCCGCTCTTCATCTGTTTTCAGGCTTTTCAAGTCAGACAGAAACCTACAAGCCCCTTAGAAGGCACCTTCCAGCAATGCTAAGACTGCAGACACCTTGGCCTGCAAGGTGACCATGGGGTCTCCTCTTCTGTTTTCCCCTTGGTTTGCACTAGAAAAATGGGTCCCATCTCACAGCCCATGGGGGCAGATGAGTCAGGATGTCAAGAAAAGCCTGGGGCTTTTTTAATACTTAAACTTTTAAGTATTTAAAGACATTTAAATTCCTCATTCCTTTAATGTTCGTGTTGCCATTAAAAAATCTGATGACACATAGTTGGTTACAGTAATCTCAGTCACACTAGCTCCTTAATTGTGCAGGTCTCATGCATGCAGTACAATATGTTTTAGTGGACCTTGAGTGAAACGTGCTGATTTCTCAAATGGAAGATACATAAGTACTGTTTTGTGCAATATCACCACCAGGAGCATCTTTGGTTTGAAAGACGGTCACTTAAAAAGTTAGAATAAATTTTGAGTACTTCATTCCCTGAGGCGTGATTTCATTTTTCTTCCATTTTTCCAATTCTATTTGAGAAAACCTTAAAACTGTGTTTGAAGGGTTTTCAAGTTAATATTTTTAAAATGTCAAAGGCCTTTACTTAGTTTTGGTATGGCAGAAAAAATACATTATAGCATTGCCAAAAACCTGTACAGAGTGTGTTTCACAATAGCTGCCGCTTCAGCAAAGCCTACATGCAGTGCCTACGCTCCAGCACTCGGTGGTGTCTTCCATCAAAACAATATGTCTCCAGCACGGTTAAAGTGTATGGTGCCAGCTCTCATTACAGTAAAGAACATCCATGTTTTAAGGGCAATCCTCTCTGTGTCTATCAAGTCAGCAGTCCCCAAGGTCAGCTACATCTGGCCTTTTGTCTTCACACTGGATTGTCAGTGATAAAACTTTTCCTTTTGGTGCATGTGCTGAGGACATATCTTTCTGGTACAATCAGGGGAAGGCACAGGCATTCTCAGCATGCTCCTCCTTCCTTCAGAAAGCACAGACAGCAATATTTCTGCTTGGCACGTGGTAGTTTCACCAAAGACTAATGATTTGAGGGAAGCTTCTTCTTTTACAGGAGACATGTATCTCCTGTAAAAGTGCTCAGCACGTATTTGTCATGTTTTTCTTCATGGATCATCTTATTCTTACACAGTTTCCCTGTTCTGCACCTTCTTTTGCTGTAGAACAGTCCGTGTTGTGCAGACCACAGTGATACACATCCAAATGGAAATCCATCTGCTACAGCAGCATGCTCACACCTATATATTAATGTTGTGCCACAAGTCATGCCTCTCTCTAGGTAAGAATTACTCTCTGGAAGAGAGTAAATGCTGGCCCATTCATTGTCCTTGAAGGCCAGAAGCTCAACCTAGGGCTATTCTGTTTGTACAGTGTCTGCACAAATAAATCATGGGTACTGTGCAGGACAAATATGCATTCAGTGAGTAGAGTTTACTGTAATCTTATAGTTTAAAATCAGCTTAAGATTAGTGTAAGCTGTCTTTTGAAGCTCATGCCTGCTTCTAATGAGCATGGAGTAACTGCAGTCCAAACAAGAATTAGAATGCTTGTTTCTGCCTTTTCTTGTGTCCTTACACTTTGCAAACCCTTGCAAGTTTGTTGAAGCTGTGAAATATGGACAGGGCATGTTGTTGCAAAGAAAACTGATTTGCTCTGAAAGAGGAAAATCTGCCGTATCTGCAGCAGAGCGTCACAGAGGACAGAGTAAGTAAGATTTACTGTTAGCATAGTCCCATGTATTACTCAGACTGGGGCATGTATCACATGTGCTCACTGCTATGTAAAATGTGAGTTTTTCTCTCTCCTTGTGCTCAGAGAGAAACAGAGAAAGTAAAAATCACTCTGCACTCTAATATATAAAAGAAGTGATCCAACCTATATGTATACAAGGAAAAGAAAGTCTGTAGAACCATCACTCTGGACACTAGTGATTAGTACTTCTGTTTCCCAGGAGTTCTCTGCAAAGCAGCCTCGAGTCCCAGGATGGATGGGATGACTGTACGAGCTGAACCTCTGTCCCCATTAAGTGCTGAGATTACTCAGGCAAACAAGCAGTTTTGCAAAGCAACTCCTTCGTTACTGAGCTCCAAGTTAAAGGTTTTCCCCCTTGTGCCTTTCTGTTGCTCCTTCCCAGAGTTTCACAGTATCTTGTAGCCCAGTTTCCTGAGAGGCATTGAGTCCTGCCTTAAAAACTTGTGAAGATTCCAGCTGAACACTTGTGAATTTACTGTCATTTGCTAGGTCTATGACACAAGCTGCTACACCCTCACTTTGCTCAGTGCTTCTTTTAAGACCGATATAATGAGGTACTTGTTCAAGAGAAGAACAACTCAAGGAAAGAATTAGATAATTAAGCACAGATGGAACTTCCTTCCAACCACAAATCAACTGAAAACAAATAACTTCAAGATCTGCCCTTATCTATACTAGTAATTTAAACAAGCTAGGAAATATGCCTTCTCTTTCTCTGGAAAGGGAAATTCGTTTTCATTTTCTGCTTTGCTTCAGATTAATGGTCCCTCTACTTCACATATACCAGGTGCATTTTATTTAAAAAATAATCAGTTTGTAGGTATCTGTTTAAACCCTGGGTAATGCTCTCATTTGTATTTTCTTATGGTCTAATAGATGTTACCTCTGTCCCTTATTTTTGTCGCTGTCCTTAGACACCACACACACACCATATACTGTTTTTATACTGTTTAAAAATAGACTCTTTATATTCCAAATAAAGTTTTAATTCCTTTAAATGCTACCCTGAACATTATTTTGAAAACATGCTCTTCCTAATGCACTCAAATCTTTGAAAGTCAGAATGATATCTTAGTTTACCACTCTATTGAAATTACCTGTATTTTCAAACTTTTAAAAGATCTAAGTCATCACTGTCAGCAAGGAATGGTCTGGGGAAAAAAAAAAAAAAAAAAAGCAAGAGTTTGTTACTACTAGATAGCAAGTTAAAACCATAAATACACAGAAACTCTTTGTTGTTTCAGGTTTAAGATTAGAAAACCAGTTCTACCATCAAGGTAATAGCCCTGGTCTGAAGTCCACTGAGAATAGAAAAAATCTTCCCATTACTTTGGTTGATGTGTAGAAAAGCAGAAAAGAAAAGGAATTTGCAGAAAAGAAAAGGAATTTGCTGTTTCAGAGAAAAAGAAGGAATGTGCTTCTTCAGCACTTCCTAGAAATCTGATTACTTTCCCAATTAGGGCCTAGAGAGTTACACAGTGTAATCTGAAAAGATAAAGAACTCAAGGTTTTGTTTCAGGTAATGGAGTCCAGTGCATTAAAAAAATTTGCAATTAACTTTTTTTTTTTGAGCAACAAATGCATCAGTAAATGACTGGGAAGCTTTCTCAGGTGTGCAGTGTCCTTAAAACTTCACTTACGCTGAAAAGTTCATCAAGATGATGAAACAGTCAGGTTTGGGGTACCCGGCACAGGATAGCTTATGCTCAAGAGCTCACAAACATATTAGTTTAACTGCACATACATTTCCCACAGTCATCAACCGGACTAAAAACTGTGCTTTAAGAACTCCCAGTACATTTCCAGGGATCTCACTAGTGAACTCAATAGAGCCATACCTGGTAAGGGATCTGTTCTGTCATCCGTGTGAGGGAACAGACATCCATGAAACTTGGGGAATAGAGACCCGTGAAACTCGGCTTGAAGGATATAAAACACCTGTACCATGAAAATAACTTTCAGCTCTTAGCAAAACTGGATGAATTAAATATAATGATTGCCAGATGAAAGATGCTGCAATACATTTAACAGTAAAATTAAACACAGGATTATTACTTGCCTGTTAGTTTGGAAAAGACAGAAGTAAGTGGACCATCTTACTGTTCTTCTGTGTAGTTTTCTTTTTCATTATACGAGTATAACTTGTGTTCCCCTGTGGCTAAGAAAGGGTCAGGAGAAAATCTGATGCCAAGACATTTTCATACACAAGATGATCTTTTATAATTTGAGGTATATGACTACTTATTGGTAGAAGTATTTGAAACAGTCTTCCAAATAAGTACATAGTCTCCATGGGTAGTGTGACTCTTCACGAAACAATACAATACAATACTCTCCTTCTTGAGCAAAGGAACATGACATTGGAGAAAAAAATTCTCAGGCCCTTTTAGGAGGTCAGAAAGTTGTGAAAACTTCTGTTGCAGTTTTCTGGAACCAAGAATTTAGCAGATGGGAAAAAGAAGGGTTTAGAAATTTGTTAATAATAAAAAATGCTTGAACACTGGGACAAGGAATAATTTGCTGAGTCAGAGACTGGGAAGCTGTGGAGAGGCCAGAGTATCTGTTCTGCATAGAGGTTAAATTATTGCCCCAAATTATTGAAGATGTTCATCATGTTTCTCAGTGGTGGACAATGATAGGACAAGGGGCAATGGGTACAAGCTGAAACAGAGGAGGTTCCACTTAAATATAAGGAAAAACTTCTTCACAGTGAGGGTGACAGAACACTGGAAGGGGCTGCCCAGAGAGGTTGTAGAATCTCCTTCTCTGGAGACATTCAAAACCCTCCTGGACGCTTTCCTGTGTGACCTGATCTGGGTGTTCCTGCTCTGGCAGGGGGATTGGACTAGATGATCTTTCAAGCTCCCTTCCAATCTCCAATACTCTGTGATTGTGTGATCCTGTGATCTACTTCTTTTAAAAAGACTAGATTTTTCAGATTAAACTCTTGAGGAAAAGGTGGAAGCTTAAGCAGGGAAAGGCGTGGGTCTTTCCTTAGTTAACCTGCATAAAAAGAAACGTGAATTACTGCAGCACATGCCTATCTTTGCAGGAGACCAGAATTATTTTGGCCAAGCTGTCCCACAGAGTGCTATCTGCACCCACCAGCAGTGAGGGGTTGCTGTTGATGTAATCAAGAAAAGGCAAAGGCAGGACCCAGTCCCACCTGAAAATCCAAGCTCTTAGGAGAGATGAANACCATTGAAAAAAACTGAAGAATCTTGTATAACAAAAAGGGAGTGATCAGTTTATATAGGCAATTTGACAGACTTGAAAACTACACAGGAAAAGGGCAAACCATTAGTTCTCTTTCCACATTTAGGCAGGATGAAGCCCTGTCCTGATGAAGAATTAGACATCC